>JAUCBJ010004375.1:0-115674 GCA_032718475.1 Nemertoderma westbladi | reverse complement strand
TCAAGGATCTAGGAATTAATGGGATTAATGATCTCAAAACCTTGAAGCCATTGCATCTCATACATCATGTCCCAGAATATAGTGTCGTAATTCAGTGACACGCCCCCCCCCCCCCCCCCCCCCCGCCCCCTCTAATTTTTATACTACTAGGATCGGCATGCTGCATTGCAGCTGCATTTTTAAGAATGCTGTGCCGGCTTGTCAACAAAATTGCGCCGCCACAACTCCCTATCACCCATGACATTTGCTAGATCATCCGCATCTTTAAGGCCAGTGTCCTTTAAGATGCGTCTCAAGAAAGTCATGGGCTGTCCACCATGCTTATTCACTCCATGAGGCTGCCAAAGTACAAGATTATGCACTGGCTGGTCCTCACGGCGAAAGCAATGTCCTGCAAAGCGGAGGCGATTTTGTTCTAGTGTCAAGCTTGGGGGAACCAATGAGACACCTCCAATGTTATATAGTGTCTGGTTGGAGATGTGTGCATTGTACTTGACACAATGTACCCGGCGTAGCATTCTTGTGAATGTGCCATCCAGAGATTTGGTGTCCTCAGCAGTTAGAGCCCAGCATGGACTCCCGTAGAGGAGTACTGGAACTACTGCTGCTCTAAATAATCGGACCTTAAGTTTCCGATTAATTCTAGGTGACTTCCAAATCCTGGAAAGCCTATTCAATGCTGCCCATGCCTTTCCCTTACGTATTCGAAGGTCCTCACCTGACTTCCGGATCCATGATCCCAGGTAACAGAAGTCGTCCACATGCTCAAGCATACCATCCTTTGAGCTTATGCTCATCCGATCAGAGACTTGCTGAGGACTTTCAAAGTTAACTGTCAGAATTTTGGTCTTTCTGGAGTTAATAAAAAGACCAACACTAGAAGCAGCATGTTCTAATGAGCTGAGGAGCCGCTGGGCTCCCTCTAATGATTCTGAGAGTACTCCTAAGTCATCAGCAAAGTCTAGATCAGTTAGGTACTTGGCAGGATTTCCTCGACTTCTGGAGCCAGTAGGTGGAGTTATCATCACCCCATCATCATTATGATGATCTAAGGACATGCGTAGAACATAGTCAACCACAATAATGAACAAGAATGGTGCAAGTGTGTCTCCTTGGAGGACGCCCCATAACACTTCAAATGGTTCTGTGTCACCGTCAACAGTAGACACAAATGTTGTCGAACCATCGTATACTGATCTGATTGCTGCAATAATTTCATCAGGAATCCCATATAATGAAAGTATGCTGAACATACGTGAGCGAGAGACTGAATCAAAGGCCTTGAAGAAGTCAACAAAGATAACAGCCAGATGCCTGTCTTTCTTTTTTGATAACTCTTCAATTATCCTTCTAAGTGCCAAAATGGGCTCCATGGTCCCACGACCTTTACGGAACCCATTCTGATTTCCACGTAGCAGTCTCTCAATGGGATCCCTGATGCGATTTAATAGAATTCTATTGTATAGTTTTGCAGCAATCGAGATCAATGAGATTCCCCGAAAAGAACCATAGAGTGTTAGGTTGCCCTTCTTGGGAACTGGCACCAACTTATTTGTTTTCATTTCTTGTGGGACTCTTGTTGTACGGTACATGTCTACTATGATGGGATAGATGACCTTTAAACACTCAGGTATTTTAAAGACCTCAGGGGGAACACCATCTACTCCACTGGCACGATTGGTCTTAATGCTCTTTGCAGCAGCCTTCACTTCTGCAAAGGAGATATCGCCAATGGGAATATCTGGGAGTACAGACTCAGACACTTTTACTTCTATAAAGTTATCAGGCAATACCCTGTCATTATTGAGGAGCTTTTCAAAGTGGGCTTTCCAACCATTGAGGCGATCGGCTGGTGATTCAGCCTTAATTTTTATACAAATCTTAATGAATTGCATAAAATTTGAAACAGAGATAGTTTCACCTCCCGACCACTGACTGGGTGAGCCAGAATTTTTATTTTTTCTTTCAATCTTTAGCTACAAGCGTTTAAAAAAGTGTCTCCAGGGATATTATTCCAGTTACACCGCAGTTATTCTTCAACTTTATAGTTGGTTGGTATGGAAAGCTGGTCATGCAAGGATTCCAAATATGTAACACAATTTGAATTTCGTTGAAAAATAGCTGAGATATGGCCTTTCATATGTTGCATGGATTTGCAATAGCGCGAGGCTATTATTATATTCTATTTAATAAATGCATCATAATCTGGAATATTTTGTTTATCCAAATATGTAGCTGGGCAACAATAACAATGCATTACATACGTACGTACAATAACAAAAAAAACACAAAAAAAGCGGAAGCCCAATAATTGACATGGACACTAAAACTAAAAGTATTAAATTGAACACTGAGTGAACTTGAACACTGAATGCCGGTACTACACATTCAATATTAAGAATGTTGGATAACTCCGTACATAAATTTATCGCTATAACACTACCAACAGGAGCTGGTGCATAATGTATTCATCTTTTTACAGTACCCGGATTCAGCTTATTTATTGGTATACCGCATTCATTGCTTATTAACCTCAGGTTATTACCACTTGTACTTCATGAAATAATAACCTACTTAGAAAACGGACACTTAGTTTACTGGAGTTCATTACCCCCAACGCAAAGCCTACTAAACGGCTCCATAACATAACTTTAGGATGTATAAAATACACCAATCCTTCTACAATGTAACGGTGACTATTATAACGTAAGTTCCAAATACGCCTAACATTAATGTTCCACGCAGTATATATTTTATTAACACTAAATGAAGAAAGGTTCCAGACGGGATAACCGTAGAAAGAAGTTGTATATAATCTTTGAATATTACATAAAATACTAGGAGTAGCAAAATGAAATTCTTGTCTGAGTTTAGCTAATTTGGAAATAAATTCCGCTCTCTTACGAAGTACATCACTATTTTATTAAACACTTGTAATCTAACGTAACACCTAAATGTGTCGCCTGTTGCACCCATGGTGAAACAATATCATTTACAGTAATTCTACAATCAGGGGGTTCCAATCAAACTGAAAAGGGATACATTAACATTTGCACTTAACTTGATTACTGTCTGTACTTAAACGTATGTTAAATTCTTTACAAAAAATAACACATTCACCATAAATTGTAGACCTATTAAAGACGGACATAACAATAAAACATCATCAGCATACGCTAAACATCCAAAATAATAAGAGCCTATATAACAACCAACCTTAGATATTATTAGTCTATAAAAATATTTAAGACTATACAGAAAAGCAAAGGTGAAACTATAGAGCCTTGTCTAAACAGTAAGCACCTTAGAAGTAAGCACCTTTATATAGCGATTTGATGTTTGATGCATTGTCTAAATTCGATCACTAGAATGATGTAAGTAGGTCTTCATCTGTTTCATTATTATTATTTAACAGTGAAATATTAATTAAAATAAAATCACCTGAGATAAACAAACAAGGTTAGAGTAACAGGGTTATATAAAACATACAAATTTCCAATAGCTTAAAATTTATAGCAACGGCACGAGTGATTTAACAAATAACAAAATGACACAACAAAATGAGGACCATAAAAACTTTAAAGTGCCAATTATGAACAACGGCGAATCTAATTTCATTTATTTGTGGGGAACTATTTGTAATTATACACTTAATGTTTCTTGAACAACCTAATAATGACGCGGTGACATACTGGATTTTCTGGAAATACATAGTAAATGTATGTCGTAGGGACATAGTGAGAAATAATGTCGCACTGCGATGTAAAGTTAGAAAATATGTCGCCCTGGCGATTTGGTAGTGCGAAATTAATTCCATATAAAGAAATAAAGAAATCTATAAAATTGTAAAATAGTTTACAATAAATAACTTTTTAGCAAATAAAATTCGATATTGAGTACATAAAATATTTATAAAAAAGATCCACTTAAAAACATAAATTAACGATATTACAATAATATATATAAAAATAAATAAACAGGTAAACAATAGAGTCTTACACCCCACAAAACAATAAAAAAAACATAGAATCAGGACATTACGCCCAAAATAGTACTCGGCCCTCGGGCCATCGACAAACCACAAACAATACAAACAAAAAAAAACGACATAAACAAAAAACAACAAACAAAAATCGATTACAATAACATATTAAAAAGATTTATTATCACATAGCTCATTTAAAATAACAAAAAGAAAGTAAATTCAGACCTTCCACCTTTTTAGAGAAAATGTTTTTAGACACGGAGATAACTAACACACAGACAGGAAGCCAGTTCCAAATAGGAACAATGGCATTTTTAGTCAGGCATATTTAAAGCAACGTTGTTATTATTTATAGAAAAGGCTATCTTCAGGTCATAGATTAAACAACTGAACGTTGCAACTGTAGTTCAGCAAAGCACTGTTTTCGCTACAACAGTTTCTATTTTTATTATTGTAAATAAATTTTGTTCTAAAATATTTAGCTCCAAAAGCACACAAATCTGATGTATTTTAATATTACAGAAAACTGTTGCAGAAAACTGTTGCAGAAAACTGTTACAGAAAACTGTTGCAGAAAACTATTACAGAAAACTGTTGCAGAAAACTGTTACAGAAAACTGTTACAGAAAACTGTTACAGAAAACTGTTGCTGAAAACTGTTACAGAAAACTGTGGCAGAAAACTGTTGCAGAAAACTGTTACAGAAAACTGTGGCAGAAAACTGTTGCAGAAAACTGTTACAGAAAACTGTTACAGAAAACTGCAGAAAACTGTTACAGAAAACTGTGGCAGAAAACTGTTGCAGAAAATTGTTACAGAAAACTGTTACAGAAAACTGTTGCAGAAAACTGTTACAGAAAACTGTTGTTACAGAAAACTGTTGCAGAAAACTGTTACAGAAAACTGTTGCAGAAAACTGTTACAGAAAACTGTGGCAGAAAACTGTTGCTGAAAACTGTTGAAAACTGTGGCAGAAAACTGTTGCAGAAAACTGTTACAGAAAACTGTGGCAGAAAACTGTTGCAGAAAACTGTTACAGAAAACTGTTACAGAAAACTGTTGCAGAAAACTGTTACAGAAAACTGTTGCAGAAAACTGTTACAGAAAACTGTGGCAGAAAACTGTTGCAGAAAACTGTTACTGAAAACTGTTGCAGAAAACTGTTACAGAAAACTGTGGCAGAAAACTGTTGCAGAAAACTGTTACAGAAAACTGTGGCAGAAAACTGTTGCAGAAAACTGTTACAGAAAACTGTTACAGAAAACTGTTGCAGAAAACTGTTACAGAAAACTGTTGCAGAAAACTGTTGCAGAAAACTGTGGCAGAAAACTGTTGCAGAAAACTGTGGCAGAAAACTGTTGCAGAAAACTGTGGCAGAAAACTGTTACAGAAAACTGTTGCAGAAAACTGTTACAGAAAACTGTTGCAGAAAACTGTTGCAGAAAACTGTTACAGAAAACTGTGGCAGAAAACTGTTGCAGAAAACTGTTACTGAAAACTGTTGCAGAAAACTGTTGCAGAAAACTGTTACAGAAAACTGTGTAAAATATCGCAGGAAGGCTCAATTAAATCTATATCTAAATGATACGGAGACCACACTGACGACCTCACAGTATTCTAACAAGGGTCGCACATAAGATTTATGAGCTATAATGAATGCTCTACTGTTGTTGGTGTGAAAGCACTTAAATATAAGGTTGATCATTTTGAAAGCCTTTTGCAGTTTGTTCACGACAAACATATCATGTATGTCGTGGTATGTATGTAAACATACCACGTATCAAAAATAAGGTTACTGCACTTTTAATACCAAAGTACCTACGAGATGTATCTACATTTAATAACTTCCCACTAACATATTATTATATTGGCAGTAGGTGCGGTCAGCCGAGTCGATGTGAAGCACGCTGCATTTGTGTGCTGAAATATGCAGTTGCCCTGTGGCAGACCACATTTCCAAATCCGATAAGGATTTGTTACGTATTAATCTATCTGAAGTTTGTGTCTATAGCTTTACATCGTTGGCAAATATTTTACATGATACACGAAGATCAATGCATCACCTAAGTCGTATGTACATTGATGACAATCTATTTTGTAATTATTAATCGTATTTTCTAAGTAATCGATGGACCTATGATGGATAGGACGGCTCTTTCATTTATTTACATTGGAGTTTTAATGCAAAATCTTATCCAGTGGATATCTGAGGTGCTCTTACTTGTAGCTTAAATAATGGTAAAGCTTACAGTAGTAGAGAGGCAAACCTAATGATGTACCGCAAGAGCCACATTGTGATCCCACTAGAATTGAATTGAATACATTTACTAATGCATCATCTCCGGAAATCTGCGAGAGATAAGAAGATACACCCTTGAGATAAACAGATTACCAATAATCATTTACTGGTTCCTGCCTCGGACTATTCCAATATTCAAGTTTAGATGAATTATTATTTTGATTGATCGATTTTGCCTGATACTCCTCCATTCATGTCATCTTTGTCACATCAATTATTATACTGTATATTCCTACTACATACTGGGTGTTTATAATATAGTATTATAATTTAAAACTATTACTAAATGTATTTAACATTATAATTTAATAAATAATTATTTATTTATATATTATCTATTCATTTGGGGCTGCTATCATAGACTTCAATGCTTTCAAATATATACATTTTTTTAATTAATATTGTATAAATTATAAAACTCAAGTAGATAAAAACAACCACAGGGTGCGTGACGTGATCCGGTCAATCAATAATAATAAATTGAAGTAAATAATAAAGAGACCAATATCCCGCTGTTTTTAAAAAGATATATTTATTTCGCAAATTTTCGATTTGGCATTACACCTATTCATGCTATTATTGTAGCTAAATTATAGTAAATGTTTGTTTCTAAGAAACTACACAATTTAAAATTATATTATATATTTAAAATGTTTTACAGTACGAGTCTCTAAGAGGGATTAAAGGCTTGTAGACCGTATGAGTTAACAACAACTGCTTCATTTATTGAGTTCATCCCGTATGGTTCTAAAGTATTCAGTTGACATTGTCAGTATCCCTCCCCTTTTCTTAGAGTTGTCATAAGTCCTTTGTACTAGCTGTTACTGTTTCAATTGGTGTGATCCTAAAATCTGCAAACGAATGGTCTTCTAATTCGGTGAAATGTGCATCAATTCTACAACTCGGTGTCTTTCTGTTAGTGATCTGAGATTTATAGTTTCCTATCCTAGCTTTGAATTTCATGGCTGAGCCCACCCCTTGTTTGTTGCATTTAACAAGCATTTAAGCTTGTTTAAGGCATGTTACAAAACAGACAAGATTGTTGCTGTCACATGTAATTTTACATTTAATAGTATACTGTTTATTTTTAATCCTAGTATTGGAGTGAAATTTCTTCATAGGTAGCATTGCCTTACATGGTACACATGTCGATCTTGTGCAGTTTGTTGCTTCCCCTGTTGTGTACTATTTATTTTATTGTTACGATTCTCTTTATATTTTGAAGGCGCTAGTATGTTGTGTAAAGTCTTTGCCCGTAGTTGAATTACTCTTATGTTATAATGTTCAAGTAGCCTTTTTAGTTTGTTGATCCTCCGTAAGTATATGTTTATGTTTCTTTATTATTTTATCTAAAATTCGGCATAATAGGTTCATTGTTAGTAACAAAATATATATCTTTTTTCTCATTCTTACTTTTAATTTTTTTTATGTAAACTATCTTCTTGGGAAAGTCGGGCAACTGAGGCAAATTGCCTTGAAACTTCATTTATGTCCCACCCTCGAGCCACAAACAATGTTTGCATAGATCCTCCTGCTGGCTACAATTCCTCCTTAGCGGAGTCCTACACCTTTGGTATGAATCTTGTTTGTGTTGTAGGATGACAAGAATCTGTATCCAAGTATTGGTGTACGTCAGAAAATCGACAGATCTCTCAAGTTGCTCGATCTTAAATTCAATTTTACCCGGCGCCAGTCCGCAGTACCAGTTAGTGCGTAATTCGAATGCATTCAGCAGTAGTGTAGTAGAGATTTTATATCTGTACTGAATGCCTGTTATACTATATGTACTGAAATACACTGTTGTATGTACTGAAATACACTGTTATGTACTGAAATACACTGTTATATGTACTGCAGTGCACTGCTAAACTGCAGTAAATATATATATGTTTATATATATAATAAAAATAAAAATAAAATAATAGGAAGGCATTTTAAACAGCCATGTTCAGCATGATCCGGTCTCTTAAATATAATTTTAATTATTTATATATATACATATATACTATATGTTTATATGTATATGTTTTCATTAATTTACGTACTGTACTGTGAAGGCAACACTTTTCTCGTTGGATATGCTGTATTATCTTGAAATTATAATTTCCAATGCAAATGTTTTTGTATTTTTAAACTCTGATCATTTGCTATCACAGTTTCGAATTTCGATTATGATTTTTGTCATCTTACCAACATCACACAATAAGATTAAAAATGAGGGGGGGGGGGGTGGGCTCCAATGTCTACTTGTCTGACTGTGATGGACCCCGATGTTACCAGTGCATTTTCAGTTCCAAATGTAATTGTTCTATTCCAATTTATTATTTTGTTTATTTGAAAAGAAAATCAAATCCAATAAAATAAAATATAATAATGCACTTCAGAAAACTCAAAAAATGATTTAGGAAAAATAAATACATTCTCACCTATTGAGAATAATCGCATGCTAAATTGTAGGGAAAATGAAATATAATATAAATTACCTGTTACTAAGTAAAACAGATCCGTTGGGGTGTATAAGAAAGAGTGTGTTGTCTGCACTCACTCCTTTCAATGTGGCCGAAATAGCTGAACGGAAATAAGTGTCCGGTAGCCAAATGTTAGGGTATATAGTGGATGGGAGGTTTATGGGTTCCTCCACTCCATTCAGACGAGCATCTTGCCAATATTGCTGGAGGAACAAATCCACATGAAAGTTCTGTAAATAAGAAGTATACAGGATTTACTACTCAAGATTTACTATTTACTAAATGATTTACTACATCGAAGTCTCTAAAGAAAACAAAAACAACTAAATAGTATTCATTTTGAGGTCAGAAAATTTGTGTTCAGCACAACTGTAACTGGTAGACATGGCCTATTGTGTTGTTCATTCTAAGTTATGTTTAATTCACATTTCTTATTTCGATTTGATCATAACTTTTTCAAGAAAATATTTTTACATTTTATTTATTTTTCTTACTATGAATTTTTTTAACAATGATATAATACAGTGATTTAATCAACATTTATCTTTTTGTAACATGAAATATTTTATATTTACAAAGATTGAAGAGCAATATATACAATATCGATAAAATTCATTTCTGAACCTTGCGTATGAGTGCTACCTAAACAATCCAAAACAGCATATCGTTTTTTGAGAAACTAAATTACAGTTACCAACCAAACTGAGTTAACCAACCTAACATGATCTACTATCGATAAATCTCCATAACACTATTAGGCCCTTGGGATACTAGCTTTGATGTTAAAAAATGTCAAAATCTCAATAACTCTCTGATAACTTTAATTCAAAGCGAATGTAATAGAATACAAACGAATCAGCCTGATACTTACATCCACCCCCCCCCCCCCTGATACACATTAAACTGACATAAATTAAATGCCTTTGCCTTAGGGTTGGTAAATGTAACAAAAAATACAGTATATCAGATATGTTTCCATTAAAATCGAATATTCAACTCGAAATTATAATAATTTTATGTATGGTGATGATAAATATAACATTATAATGAAGGAAGAAAGACTAAACAAGTTTAGTCCACGTTCTTCCACTAATTATGTCTGTTTATGGTTTTTAAATATTCATGTTATCCAATAAATTTCATAGGTCATAAAGTACAGTTAGAACTAATAAAATCATGACATGTTGATATGTTAATTTACACAACATTATTATAGAAACTTACCATATCCACTTCTGATACTGGCCCTAAATCTTCCATGATTATCTTAACTCCAATTCGTAATGGTTTTTCTGCAATAAATTTATGTACACGGTAAAGTACAGTATTATATCATAAACCTCTGAATTTTAGCTCAAAAACGTATTCTATTACTACTATCACTAGAACTCTCGAGCTTGGCCAATGGAAATGAGGTCCTTCCAGGATTCCCATTCTCCATAATAGTTATTAAAATTTCGTAAGACCAGTTTGGCAGGCGTATCTATGGGAAGCGTCTTGCCATATATTGACCAGGTGGGGATGACCTCGATGTTTGATTGCCTGCCCAAGCAAGTTCCAAAAATTATCTTTTTCATTTCCACACAAATTATTCAGGACTATCATTACAAAATTGAAGCATATTTCTTGAATTTTGGGATATACATACTTCTCATAGCTGCTGGTTTTGTAAGCCACTTTGAGTGATTTTTCGACTGTTGGTTGTTCAGTTCACATTGTAGACTATCTTAAGATCTTATCTCTTACAATTAACATCAGTGCCTTGCAATGGAACATACTATTTCCATTTAGTTTCTGGGGAATCTGCTCTTCATAAAACATAACTAACTGCTTGTTCTGGTTCTGATGCAATAATGGTTGGACAGAGCCACTGCAACATACTGTTGTCTTAAGATTCCCTTCCCATCCAATGTTGCAATAGAATAGATGTTGTTTAGTTTATGGTCTGAATTGAAAGGACTTAGCAAAATTCCTACTTCACCAATTCTTGCAAAGGTTGAATTTCTTTCTGCTGAGATTGTTACAAACGTCCATCAATTTACAATTTTATACTTGATGGCAGTGTCTTCATGGCAAATCCGCTGTTCTTGGATACAGGGTGATGTTGATGCTATTTTCCAAAGCTACATGGCTCCCTATTTCCTATATTATTTCAGAATGCATTGTTAGTTAGTTAAGAACGGTATGCGGCCCGTCCAGCCTATAATGCAATTACAACTTAAAAATATAAACGAACATAAAATATACCCGATTAGTAAAGCAAAAGCCACAAATTTTTTGAAAAAGCACAGGTGAAGTTATATTAAAAAACCATAATATATAAAATATCCCAGATATAAATAGGAGAATTACGTACAGTAGTTTATTACCTACTAATTTAAATATTTAATGATCTGAAGTAACTTTAATAAAGAACCAATATAATCGCAAATAGCTAGAACATTGTCGGTACTATTAGTATAGCTACTACATAATAGACTTAAACTGGTGTAATCAAGTTTGGAAAATCGGTCATGAATGGGTTGTTGTGTCAGTGGGCAATATGTATCAATGCGTGTTTTTCTTACATTACAACAGTAGGTCTCCATTCGTCTCTATCTTTTAAACTTTTTGTATCTTTTGTTTTAGTAGCCGATGTTTCTATCCCAGCCTGGTTTACTACTACTAAGAGATGCGGAAAGTCCCCAACTGAAAACCCTATTTTACTGTTGAATTAACCTCTCTAAGGTCGGCTCGCCGGTACCCTAAGAAATGTATTGACCTGGGTGACCATCGAGTCGGTCTGTCTGGAGGATTCTCACATAGAGTCGCTTACAGTCGCGGCTCCTATAATCACCCATACGTAAACCTTCAATAGTACCCACAGCATTGTTGCCTTTCATGGTTTGTATAGTTGACAGGTTGATACCTGAAAGCACTTATGCATAAACTCCTTTAACATCCAGTATTATCCACATTAACAAATAAATTAGATAGTGCGATTGGATTAAAAAATATCACTGTGAATGTGGAAATATCATTTCCTGAAGATTTCAAATTGTATTAATGATAATGAAATCCATGAATACATGAAATACAATGAAATCACGATGAAATCACATCTATGATCTTGATAATAGAATGCTTGAATACATGAAATTGAATGAAATCACATTGATGATCTGAAATCAGAGTAATGTCGCAGAAAAAAACACCAAAAATGAATAACGACACTATATTCCAGGACATGGTGTATATGCATAGTTGTTTGAAACGATGCTATGATTCTACTGTATATCCTTTTTCACAGACATTGTCTTATTTATTAACCAAAAAAATATATTAAAGTTATCCCATCACCAGCTGGTTGATTCTACTCAAAAGTGACCCAAGCTATGTCTCACAGAAATATTGTCAATTTTCTTTGGTTTGAAATACATTCACTTATATACCATTTTGTAGAGAATTTTATCCTCTGTATCTATTCAACATCCCCTGAAAGTAATTTGTTACAGTGTTAAAACTATGGTGCTTCAAAGACTAGGAAACCGCTATTTTTGGTGTGTCTCCATCGATATTTCTGAACTTCAATCGAGTTTGGGGGAAACTTTCCGAACAGAAATCCCGGCAGGTCATATATCATTATGTTGGTATAGGTGTTCTCTACTCAAATAAATAACTTAAAATCGTCTCCATTGAAGTAGGAAAGATCTAGAAATGATTAACAGCTTGTCCCAGTTTTGCGTACAACATGCTGTAATGCTGTAATTTATGAAAAAAAATTCACAAAGAATGGAATGCAGTTAAATTCAAGTGATATATTCTAAAACTTCAACATTTTCCAAATCCAATAAGGGTATTCCTGTCGTGCCATGATGTTATTAAGTGAAATGGAAGCCTTTTTAATATATGTATACCAAGTGTAACCAAAAATATGTACATGCTGTAATGCAACAAATATTAGAAATTCTCACACAAAATTGCAATAATGCACCAACAACGAACATTATTAGCATCTCCCCTTTATTCTCATCAACATCATTATATAATATTAGGTTGTAGAATTTACATTCACACAATTAATATCATAATGAAGACAGTGGACATGCTGTAATGTAAATGCATTAAGGCAGACCATTACATTACATGTAATAGTTGTACATGTTGTAATGCTAAACTTGCGCAAACCATTACATAACATATAAAAAATGTACATGCTGTAATGGGTTCTGAATAATGGTTATCTATGCAGTAATGCTCTTATTGGACAATTCATAACTAATTAATATGGAAAGCGGGAAATATAATTGAGAAGTGTGTTCTAATGCAATGATCAGATCACTATGTGACCGGGGCCTACTGTAGGTACAGACTGGTATAGGCACTGACGTGGCATTCTGAATGATAATCTTGAAATATGGAGAGAGAATCTGAAAACGACAACGCTCTAGAGCGTAAGAAAAAGTTAAATAGGGAACGGGTTCAACGACATCGGAATAAACTTAAGGAAGACAAGATGAAGTACGATGAATATCGGGAAATAGAAAATATGAAAAGGCGAGAAGCTACAGTTGAAAGGAACTTAATCTCAAAATCAAAACGTTTAACTAGAGGTGAGGCTCTATCTATTGAGAAGCATACGACGAAATTACGAGAACAGAATGCAGCTCGTATAAAGAGATATAGAGGAAAGAAGTGTCAGGAACGCAGGAGGCAGCCGCTGCAGTAGTCGAACAAAGATTAACGGATAATAAGGTAATTGACGAGATTCATAAGAAGTATAGGAAGAAACTACAGCTTAAGAACAAGCTATTAGTTGCAAGAAAGCGCAAAATCAAGCATTTGAATAGACTTATAAAAAGTAAAGATAAAGCTTATCAACGTTTAATGTTGAGTCTTTCAAAATTTAAAACGCCAGCTAAGTGTTCAGTCCACCAAAACCAAAGTGAAACGCTCTCTTCTTTAAGGATGCACCTAACCCCTCGCTCGATAAGAAGAATCGGTTATTCAGTTAACTCGCCGACTCGACACTCATTGTGGCGCTTTGGTTTTCGAGTCGGAAGTCGTAGACACATAAACCTAAGAGAAGCAGAAACCAATCCGAGTCCAGTATGTGCTGTGGATGAGTTGAATGATGGATTGAGTTGCTCGACAGTTGAAAATTCTCAGGGTGGGGAATTATTAGTGGAAAGTGGTCAGGATGGAGAAGATATAGTTGAAAGTGGTCAGGATGGGGCAGTGGTAGTTGAAAGTGGTCAGGATGGGGCAGTGGTAGTTGAAAGTGGTCAGGATGGGGCAGTGGTAGTTGAAAGTGGTCAGGATGGGGCAGTGGTAGTTGAAAGTGGTCAGGATGGGGCAGTGGTGGTTGAAAGTGGTCAGGATGGGGCAGTGGTAATTGAAAGTGGTCAGGATGGAGAAGATATAGTTGAAAGTGGCCGGGCCAAGAAATTGCGGTTGAAAGAGGCTATAATAGCTTTTGCACATCGTGATGACATTTCAAAGGTGTGTCCCGATAAACGGAAGAAATCAATTTCTCAGAAAATAGGGGGTGTTAAAGTGGATTTCCCACTACGTTATCAGTTCGAATATTTAAAGATTTTACATGCTAAGTTTGAATATGAAATGAACTGTGACTGCTCATATAGTTGGTTCTGTAAATGCTGGCCACCGGATGTAGTTCAGCCGATGGCCAATGAATGGGGAACCTGTTTGTGTGTTCACTGTAGTAATCCTGCGTTGTTAACTGAGGGGTTGATTAAATTCGAGGTTTTACCTAAGACATTTACTGCCGAAAGTTTGGCAAACGAGATGGACCTCAAATGGTTAGATAAAATCGGGCCATCAACGAAAGTTGTCAAATTTTATCAATGGGAGAATGTAACTATAGCTGATGACGGGAAGAGGGCCTGGCGGAAAGAGGAACGAATATGTACATTACATATAGCATTAAGAGTCCTCAAAATTCATATTCTAAACTTAAAGAACCATATTGAGGTATTTGTTAATCAATATAAAATGATCAGGCAAGTTAAATCTAACCAACAACAAGACCAGCTAATACTTCAAATTGATTGGTCGGAGAATTTTAACATTCCCAGGCCAGCAGAAATTCAATCGGCCTATTATCGACAAGAGAGCATGTCCATTCATTGTATTATGTTATGGACCCTTGCCAATAGTGTAACTTCTTGTGCGTCAATCAGCAAGTGTACCAATCACAAGGCTGCGGCTGTATTTGCAAGTCTTGATGAACTTCTATGTGAAAACAAGAACCACTATAAACATTTTGTTATAATATCTGACTCAACTTTCGCACAGTACCGTAACAGATTCATTGTTTACCTATTTAATAAGTTTGCCATAGCAAACAATGTGACGCTTCAGTGGATATATACTGAAGCTGGGCATGGGAAGGGTCCGGCAGATGGAGTAGGGGCAACGATAAAGAGTACCTTAGATCGCGTTATTGGAATGAATGTAAACGCTCCAACGCCAGATCTCGCGGCCATAGTTAATATTTGGAATTTACACACCAATATGAAGATTTATACTTTTGATAAAGAAGATGTCGATGAGGTTCAGAAACATTTGAATGGGAAGCCAGCTGCTGTCAGGGGAATTGGAAAATCGCATGAATTTCTGTTGGAAGATAATTTTATTACTCTGAAATCGAAGTCGTGTTTATTTGATAGTTGTGGATCACGTTGTAAGGAGCATGGGCGTACAGTGGGCCTAGTGACACCAAATACAGAAGTCAGAAAGGTTATTGAGAATGTTCATGATGATGAGGAGAGCTTAGATAGCGAGAATGATGTTACTGACAGTGATTTGGATTTTACCAATATTTGTTCACATGACTCAGATTCTTCGGATCAACCCCTGGTTTCGTATCTATCGCCGTTCCGTGGTTTCATCATGGAAACTGATGGCAATTTGTAAACTATAAATAATGGAACATAATTATCATTAAACCGTAATGTTTGAAATATAAATGTACTGTATGGTGTATTATTAAAAATGTATACAAATTCGAAACAAGTTACATTATAAACGAACAATGTTCCTAATTACTAATTCTTTTTTGACTATTCAATTCAATCGAAGCGCAGTCATATAATTAAAACGGGAATTGCATTATATTAAATGCCTGACCACCTTCATCATTACAGCATTACACCAAGTCAAATTACCATTACAGCATATACAAAATTGATTACAGCATGTACATTTTGTTTTTGATAATATTTTTTTTAAAACCAGACCAGTCGACTAGAAATTACTAAATTTTGATTCAGCTTTGAAAGAGCTTTCGAAAAATATATAGTTTTCAAAGTTTTCAACAAAATAAAATTTTGAAGGTTTTTCATACAATTTGGGTCACTTTTGAGTAGAATCAACCAGCTGACGTTGCCCTACAAATACAGTATCCCTAATATAAAATGGCAGTGATTTTTTATGTCCTTTTATTTACTTTTTTGTCCGCCTTTTTTTACGAATTGTGGGACTTTTGTTGTCCGTTTAATGACTTTTTATGTATGTATTTCTTCAAACTGTCAGACTGCTTATTTCTGGACTGTCAGACAATTGATTTCAACATGCCTATGCCATAACATTCAAAAATTTTTGATTTCTGGACTGTCGGACAGTTGATTTCACTATGCCTGTGCCAACACATTCAAAATTTGTTGATTTCTTGACTGTCAAACAGTTTAATTTACAATAATTGTGGCAAAACATTCAAAATTCCATGATTTATGGACTATGAGATAGATTTCCATATGCGCCTGTGGTAAAAGACTCTAAATTTAATAGTTTGTGGTTGTTGTCGATAATCGATTACCACATGACGTAGCAAAACACTCATTTTATAGCCAAAAACAATTACCAATTTATGGAAAGGAGCAGGTTAGATAGGCCGGATTTTCTAACCAAACCAATAAACAGTCAATTTACCAAATGAAGGAAAGGAGCAGGTTACAGAGGCGGGCCTTCCTAACCAAAACAATAAACGGTCACTTTACCAAATCAGGGAAAGGAGCAGGTTACAGAGGCGGGATTTTCTAACCAAACCAATAAACGATCATTTAACTAATTGAGAGAAAGGAGCGGGTTAGAGCGGCGGGATTTTCTAACCATAGTAATAAATAGTCACTTTACCAAATGAAGGAAAGGAGCAGGTTACAGAGGCGGGCCATTCTAACCAAAACAATGAACGATCACTTAACTAATTGAGGGAAAGGAGCAGGTTACAGAGGCGGGATTTTCTAACCAAAACAATAAACAGCCACTTTACCAAATGAAGGAAAGGAGCAGGTTACATATATGCTCTTTTATAACCAAAACAATAAACAATAACGTCACCAATTGAGGGAAAGGAGCACGTTACAGAGGCGGGCTTTTCTAAACAAAACAATAAACAGTCACTTTACCAAATGAAGGAGAGGAGCAGGTTACAGAGGCGGGCCATTCTAACCAAAACAATAAACGATACCACTTTACTAATTGAGGAGGAGCATTTTACGGTGGCATTATTTTACATTATGTACAGTTGTATATATCCTTTATTGGGACAGCCCCTTTGCTTTTTAGCTAAAACCGGCCCGATATTTTCGATATCAGTGTGTTTTCGCTATCAAATGGGGAATAAGTAGATTTTTCGAACACATTGTATGTGGACTGATCTGTTAGTTTAGAACTACATTATATTGAGAGGTACCACTACAGCTACACCCATAACATTACAGCAGTCACGATCCATTTTAACTGCATTATCCAGATATGTATCAATTATCGAAAATTTATCAATTATTTAAAAGATAGCGCGGTCAGCCGGTACTAAAATTCTGAAATAAGTTTATTAATTACCATCATTCTCGCATTTACAACTATTTAGGCTATATATCAGAGTACTGGTATCAGTATCTATTGGACAGGAGCTGAGTAGTACTATACTGCTAAATACTGCTATATATACTAATACCGGTACTGATAGCCTAAGGAGAACAGCAGTAGAGAAACCGGTACCATGGATGGAACCTAATGGTAGATTTCTGGCGGACATAAAAAGTAAAAAAAAAAGGACATTATGAGTGAGTGATTTAAACGAACAAGAAAAATTATTGCGATATAAAATTACTTTAAAACGACTAATTTAAATATCATTGTAAATGTCAACGAATGTCGTATTCAACCAATGGAATATGTCATGATGACATCCAAAATGATGATGGGAATCCTCTGAAAATTACGATTCACGATTTTGCGAAGGCACTTAACTATTACAAACTGATAGTAGTTAATTATCTGTACAGTATAATATGATAAGAGGGAAATTTTTAGGTCGCTTAATTATTTGAATACATAAAAACGCACAAGCCATCAAAATGCATTAATGAAATACAAAAATTCGACATGGATAAAATGTCCGTTCGTTATTGAAAATGTCAATTATCAGCCAATAAATACTGTTGATCCAAGACAATTTTGACTATTGTGACATATGGCCGGCATTCCCCAACAAACTTGCCTCTCGCATTATCTTTCCAATCAAATTCCTCTCCAATTCCTATATATTTTAATTATATGTCCAATTTATAGATATGCTGCCTGGGCGTCGTTCCTTCAACTTTTTTTCATGTTATGATAATCGACATCATAGTTTGTTAGTTCGTTTAGTTTATTGACAAACGACTCTCATAGATAACCAAAGCGCCGAAACCAAAATAAAATAAACATACTAATAGTTTGTCCAAAAAAAATGACGAAAGATATTACGAATATTACTTATACTAGGCATTACAATAAACATTTAACTTTACCGTTATTTACCGGGCCAACAGTTTAAAAGGCGAATGTCGATAGAAGAATTTCGAATGTTGAATAAATTTGGGACTGAATGGTTTTTTAATATACTTTAATCGAAAATGGAAGTACAAAGTATGTAACCCAGTAGGCAGAAGTTGATTGATGTTAGTAGCTTCCATAGAACACATAATATGATTTAGGTCCGTTACCAGTACAACCGGTACACGACGCTCACCATTTACTTTCATTTTACTGACGTTTAGAAATGGGAACCAAGTATTTTAATTAAAATTATTGTAATGTGTAATAATGGTACTTGTGTAGGGATACTAACCTTTATGTGCTGGTCGAATATTATTATCAAATAGTTTTATTAAATCCCGTATAACAAGGGAGTCCTCGTGCAAATATGATCTGTAATATAATATTATAAGAAACATGAATAAATGTGCCGATATATTCAAGCAACTATTTTTGGCCATATTTATTTATTAAGATATTATGTACACATGTACGTTCAGCTTTATTTTGCTCTAATCAGTGAGTAACAAAACATATCAATTCACTATAAACTACCAGCTTACTTAACCCTCTTAGCTTTGTCATTAATTGCAGGGGTATTTTAATTATATGATCTCACTTAGGCTTTTGATTACGTTAATCCATCATTAATAAATAAAACTGACTTTACATAACATACATTAATTTCACAGCAATATTGAGGACGTCATACTTTTCCAATCCAACTATAAAAGAAAGCGTGTATAGAACTTTGTTTAGAAATCTACCTTTGCGAACTTTGTTCCAATAGTTGCGAACATTATTACAATGACCACACCCACCTTTCTATTAATTGGATGCGACAATAAAAACAAAAGAAATTTAATCAGGATATTTATATTATACTACTACTACTACTATAATCGGCATGCTGCATTGAAACTGCACATTGAGATGATATGCCGGCTTAACAAAACCATTTTGTCACCCCCATGCAATCCACAATTTGCAAGCCCAATGCAGCTTGCATTAAGAATGCTATGCCGGCTTATCAACAAAGTTGCACCACCACAACTCCCTAACCCCCTGACTTTCGCGAGATTATCCGCATCTTCAAGACCAGTGTCCATTAGGAGGCTTCTCACGTAAGTCATGTTCTGTCCACCGTGCTTATTTTCTCCATGCGGCTGCCAATTACAATTAAAATTAGGCGTGGCTGGTCCTCACGGCGAAAACAATGTTCTGCAAAGCGGAGCCGGCGTTGTTCTAGTGTCAAGCTTGGAGGAACCAAGCTTACATCTCCAATGTTATATAGTGTCTGGTTTGAGATGTGTGCATTGTACTTGACACAGTGAACCCGGCGTAGCATTCTTGTGAATGTGCCATCCAGAGATTTGGTGTCCTCAGCAGTTAGAGCCCAGCATGGACTCCCATAGGCGAGTACTGGAACTACTGCTGCCCTAAATAATTGGACCCTAAGTTTCCGATGAATTCTGTGTGACTTCCAAATCCTGGAAAGCCTATTCAATGCTGCCCAAGCCTTTCCATTACGTATTCGAAGGTCCTCATCTGACTTCCGGATCAATGATCCCAGTTAACAGAAGTCGTCCACATGCTCAAGCATACCATCCTTTGAACTCATGCTCATCCGATCAGAGATTTGCTGAGGACTTGCAAAGTTAACTGTCAAAATGTTGGTTTTTTTGGAGTTATCAAAAAGACCAACACTAGAAGCATCCTGTACTATTCAGCTGAGGAGCAGTTGTGAAAAGTGAATGTAATAAAAGTTTGGAGAAAAGTCTAGATCAGTTAGGTACTTAGCAGGATTTCCTCGACTTCTGGAGCAAGTACGTGGAGTTACCATCACCCAATCATCAATATCATGATCTAAGGATATGCATAGAAGATAGTCACCCACAATTATGAATAAGAATGCTGCAAGTATGTCTCCCTGGAGGACTCCCCATCATAACATTTAGAATGGTTCTGTGTCACCGTCAACAGTAAACACAAATGTCGTCGAACCATAATTTATACTGATCTGATTGCTGCTGCAATAATTTGATCAGGAATCCAATATAATAAAAGTATACTGAATATACGTGAGTCTGAATCAAAGGCCTTGAAGAAGTCAACAAAGATAACGGCAAAGATGCTTGTCTTTCTTTTTTGAAAACTCTTTAATTATCCTTCTAAGTACTAAAATGGGCTCCATGGTCCCACGACCTTTACGGAACCCATTCTGATTTCCACGTAGCAGACTCTCAATGCGATTTAATATAATTAATTATATTGTATAGCTTTGCAGCAATCGAGATAAATGAGATTCCCCGAAAAGAACCATCTGATCTGGCACCAACTTATTTGTTTTCATTTCTTGTGGGACTCTTGTTGTTCGGTACATGTCTACTATGATGGGATAAATGAGCTACCTACAAACACTGAGGTATTTTAAAGACCTCAGGGGGAACACCATCTACTCCACTGGCACGATTGGTCTTAATGCTCTTTGCAGCAGTCTTCACTTCAGCAAAGGAGATATCACCAATGGGAATATCTAGAAGTACAGACTGAGACACTTTAAATTCTATAAAGTTATCAGTCATCATTATTGAGGAGCTTTTCAAAGTGGGCCTTCCAACCATTGAGGCGCTAACCTTGGTGGTTGGTTGGCTTTCCCGCCCAGTTTATTTAAGAATTTAAGAATTAAAAAATTAACCTTGGATCATGACCTGGGTTCATGGATCCGGAAGTCAGGTGAGGACCTTCGAATACGTAAGGGAAAGGCATGGGCAGCATTAAATGGGCTTTCCAGGATTTGGAAGTCACACAGAATTAAACGGAAACATAAGGTCCGATTATTTAGAGCAGCAGTAGTTCCAGTAATCCTCTATGGGAGTCCATGCTGGGCCCTAACTGCTGAGGACACCAAATCTCTGGATGGCACATTCACAAGAATGCTACGCCGGGTTCATTGTGTCAAGTACAATGCACACATATCCAACCAGACACTATATAACATTGGAGGTGTCTTAATGGAACATATTAAGAATATACTAAGTTTTTACTTCATTATTCTTGTGTTATAGCACTTAGTTTACATTGCGAGGCGAGACGTATGGTCTAGTATAATACCGAATGTCAACCATCTGTTGGACCCCAAGCAATGGTAACCCTTATTCAGACATTGGACCCTAAGCCAGACATTTGTTATCCTTATCCGGTCGCGTTTTACAGATTGCATACCATATTTATATTACACAGCTAGTTGAAAGTCAAATTTCATTTTTAAAATAAAATTTTTGTTGATTTGAGCAAAGTTCCCAATTTTTAGGAACACATTTTTCCATACAATAGGAACAAAGTTCGCATTTTTTAGAACAAAGTTGGAATCTATTCGAACAAAGCGCGCAGTTGAAATACTGTCATTGGAACAAAGTTCGCGAACCAAAACAAACCAGAATCATTGTACTAAAACCAAACTGCCACAAGAAACAATCCAATTTCTTATTTCTTCTATTCAATTCTCTATGTATGGATGACTACTAACATAGTGTCTTCCAGTTATCTAGGCAACTAACTCTGCATTACCAAATATAGCAAAAACGTACTTACCCTTCTTCTGTATCATTTCCGATAATCCTGAAATAATAACATATTAATTAATTAATTACTATAAAGAAATGTAAAATATAATAACTGACACAAAAACGGTGTTGATAGATACTAAATTTAACCGAAGAGAGAAAATGTATAAACAAGGCTTAATATGCCATCCATTTGGTATAAAGGCTATAATATTTTTTCTAAATTACTAAGTAAATAATTATCACCCATCACTGCAGCTGCGCCACACTGTCTCCCTCCAATCTCCACTGTGACATTAATCAATCCCTTTAAGACTTTTAAGTGATTAATAATATTGAAAGATTATATTACGAGTAATATTCAGCCGTCACAAACTCCTATCTTCGATTTCAGCAAATCTTAGATGGATTGTGGGGAATAGGTAGGTGAGGGGGGGGGGGGGGGGGGTGGATTAACAACAGACGATTTTATCCAATTGAACGAAATAATCCCAAGCGGGATACATACAACTGTATTATGTACTCCCACTGCGTTTCTGTAAATCATTTGGTTGGTTTTAATCCGTTAATCGCTCTATTTTATATTCCGTTGCATCTGCTTGTTGTTTAAATTTCTAAATGCATCAACGTCTTTCAGACGAGTATGACTGCACGCGAGTATCTCTAATTTTTTGCAATATAATGTGTTGATTAATGAATGAAGGTCCCCGAAACATAACAAATTATTCAACAAAAGTTTTAAAACCTTAGATTTATTTTATAAAAAACAACCCTTCTAAAGTTTGGTCTACTAACAGAATGGTATCTATCCAGATCCAGAATAATTTATTTAATTCACTGGAAACTTGCAAGAAGATAAGTTATGAAAATGTAGGCCTAACAATGAAAATGTAAGTAATTTACTTTAAGGGCAGGATTTAAAACAGCCTGTAAAACAAACTCAGTGAGAAATTCTAATTTCAGGATCAACTAACGCATTAGTTGAAGTGTCTGTTTCAAGTTTGAAGTTATATGAGAAACTTTCTTTAAATATATTAGGCGAGGTTTATTTCTACACATACATGCATACAAACAAGTATTGCAACAATGTTGGTTGAGAAAATATATCGCCTCAGTTTGCGTCCAGAGATGGTGAATGGGGAGAAACAATATAAAATTCAATAGTCAATAATCGTCATGGTTAACTGTCACTTGCCCAATACTTCACTTGCCCAATACTTCACTTGCCCAATATTTCACTTCACATGTAAATGCTTCGTTTAATAATTATCTTTGCTTATTAAATTGCAAATTGGATCAATATGAAATAATAAAATAGGAGTTCGTTAAAATGTAATATTGGTAATAATCATTATTATTATACATATTATACATATACACAGACACATCCCGTACCCATGAAGAAAACATGAAATTGTCCAGATTGGGATTGTACGTACACTGTGTGGTTTATATTTGTTTGTATTATTAATACTTTCTGTATTAATATTCCCATATCATCATATTAAAATGGCCTTTTCATTTATTTAGTACTGAAAACCCACTGTTTATCTCGGTACAAAATTACACTTGAGTCATAATGCTGAAAAGTTATACTTTTTTTGCAGGAAGACAAGGCCAATCTTTCCGATCATAAGAATTGTATCACTTATGAAGTTCTATTCTAAATAGATTCTGTTACCAAAACCGAATTTTATTTTTCAAGTTACAAATACCGTCTCTTATAAATGTCTTTCAATAGTGTTATACATCCCCAAACCCAACTCAATAGTGTTATACATCCCCAAACCCAACCATATTTACTTGGATTTTTTCGACTAATTGATATAACTTCACAGGATTCCGCCAATCATGAACCAAATGACAGGAGTTGGATGTATTTTTGCGTTTTTCTCAGTTTTGGCATGTAAGGGCCATTATATCTCCCCTCCCTGGTGCGACTAACAGGGCGCCCAGGCAGTGTGATCGACCACACTACCAGATTTTCACATTTGTATTACAAAAAACAGGCCATTAAAACATTGAAACCTGAGGCATGGATTCATTATTAGATATTTAATCAAAATCCCTTCGAATTCTCTGTGAATGGGGTGAAATTCAAACTAAAATAGTAATTAGAATAAGGATAATGCGATTAAATCACAGTGTCAAAATGATGTACTTATCTCAGACTCCATATACTAATTATATCTGTTTTACTAAGGTTTCATTCACTTACTTTGCATCATATTTTTTCTAAAAAAAGGAAAATATATTAGTATTTTATTTAAGTTAGGGTGGATACGTCTCAGTCACCTCTCAACATACAGTCATATCATGGAATACTAAATATACATGTGTACACAATCATACACAATGTATATTTAGCATTCCATGGTCATATATAATTATATAATATATTTTATTCAAAAATTTTATTTGTTTTACTAATATATTTTATTCAGATAGGGGGGGCGGGGGGGGGGGGGGACTGGATGCAATAAAAATTCATCCCTCTCCAGGGGAAATTGGACGCAAATAACAGTTGATTTCTCTCAAAAAATAACTGTCACCTGTTCTATTGTGTTTAGTTTATTGTTTTGGTTAAAATAACGTGCCACTGTAACCTGCTCCTTTCCCTAAATTGAGAATTTATCATTGAGGCGGGATATTAATTCGCCAAGGCGGGTTTTGCGTCGAGTTCCCCCCCCCCCCCCCCCCCCCCCTGTCTCATTTTATTATATATTATATTATTAGCCTGGAACTGATAATCAGAATCAGGTCGAGCCGTAACCGGTTGTCAAACAACAGCTAAGTATCGTATAATAGCCTATCGTATAATAGTGAAAGTAACTGTGTAAAGCCATAAAAATGTAATTCAAACAAATTGCATACAATTGACTGAAACCACCACCACGATACACAGGATAATATTGTCTGCAGAGGACCTACTACTACTACTAGGATCGGCATGCTGCATTGCAGCTACATTGTTAAGAATGCTGTGCCGGCTTATCGACAAAATTGCACCGCCACAACTACCTATCACCCATGACATTTGCTAGATCATCCGCATCTTCAAGGCCAGTGTCCTTTAAGATGCGTCTCAAGAAAGTCATGGGCTGTCCACCATGCTTATTCACTCCATGAGGCTGCCAAAGTACAAGATTATGCACTGGCTGGTCCTCACGGCGAAAGCAATGTCCTGCAAAGCGGAGGCGATTTTGTTCTAGTGTCAAGCTTGGGGGAACCAATGAGACACCTCCAATGTTATATAGTGTCTGGTTGGAGATGTGTACATTGAACTTGACACAATGAGCTAAACATAAGAACCTAAACATTAATCTGAGTAAAAGAATAACAAGCGCGAATATCCTGAATTTAATTATTAATAAGCAAACGTTTCGAGTACTAAACAGTACACATAAGACAGAACACAGAACAACAAAGACAGAACAGAACACATAATGCATAAAGAACAAAAACTAAACTAAACTAAAATGCAACCTAATATCTAAATACTAACTGAAGGCAAAAAAATACTAAATAGAATAACACAAACGGACAGTAGGGCAGTCTACCCAGATGTCTTGCGTTTTCCCGCCTCCAAATCAACTAATTAATCTGAGTATCAGATGAGCATTCCATTTTGTTAATTTTAGTTGCGAAGTAATCTATTCTACAAATGAATCCCAAGAGGAAAGATGGCTAAAGCCTTTCAGAAACACCCATCATGACATGTAGTTTCGCAGACCGCCTAAGTGCTTCATGTAATCATGTAAAACAGGAAAACGATATTACGCCACCAGTAGAAATCATACTGAGAGATTTACTTAGTAATTACTTCGGAAAATGATTTAGTATTAAGGTTTCATACAGATTGAAATTGGAAAAAATCTATTATATAAGCCAATTGTGTTGAGGTAAATGTTAGCAGTAAGCAGAATAAGGAAATACCAAAGTAAATAAAGTTAGAATATTCAATACAAGATGATAAAGTTTGACGTTCACTAAAATATTCTGTCAAGTATCTAAAGCAAACCCCTGTCACAACAAATTGAGTTGCGAAATGTATTACTAATTTGAGAGTCAACAATCTCTTGTTTCTAATGAATACCCTATTGGCGATAAACTGTCAATAATAGGTGTGGAAACATTTAATTTATATAAATTGATCCAATGTTTTATGATACAATGGGCAAGAACTTCAACTTCAATAAAGAAATATACTTTATTCCAAAATTTTAACATTACTCAACGCCGTTGGTATTAACAGCGAGTTGTTATTTAGCACTTTACAACTATAGAGGACATTACAGCATTGTATTGGCCTGTACATTTAGGATTGCATTTGGTGTTATTGTTTACGTGGTAACCATGACGGCGTTAAGTAATGTCCCCCTAGTGGACATAACTTAACTCCGTCATGGTTACCACGTAAACCATAGGTGGAAATTTGCCTGACAGCCAGATAGGCCTACTGCATTACCTACCGGTAGGCGGGGTATATCTATTAATAACCAGTAGGGCCTAGCTATATTATTTTAACATGGCTCCAAACGCCGCGATAAATATAAGCTAACATATTTATAACATAATTTATGTCATTTTTACAATTATTTATACAGCAACTAATATAATTTGTGCAGTTTCTATCACTTATAATGTCTATGTACAATCATTTCGTAATGTTAAAATTATGGAACTACATACAAAACTACATACATACTTGTTGCAAAGTACTTTACAGTGTTCTGATCCTCGTGGCTTTATTTTATTTATAGTAATTGTTTCGCTTATAATTTAATGTATTCAACTATCCTATCTCACTAACAATACAATATAATATAAACAGATAGTCCCTGCGAAATGCAACATACTTTATAAACAACTGATAACGAGATAAGCCATATCGAAATACAATGTAAGCAGTTAAGTAAAGTAAAAGCCTTATTGCAGAAAAGCAAGAGACACTGATACATACATAGAAGAGTACTGGTAGCACAGTAAACGTATAAGCTATATTACTGTAATTATGTAATTATAAAATCATGCATAAAATACAGATTCATGCAATAGGCATATTAATATTGGACAATGCAACTTCAGGATAATACTATTATCAATACTGATAATACTTTCGTCATCATTGTGTTTGGATCTAGCTATTATACCTCAGAACAGGAAATAATTTTGAGGAGTAGATCACTAAGTCCTAAGAGTGTTGTAATAACGGTTAAACTACAGTTATGAATATGTAAGCATATTCAAAATGCAAATACTGATATCGATACTGATATCATGAATGGATCCTACAAGATGTTGTAGAGGTTTGAGGTAAGGCTATTTGCATCACGGCTAGTTATTTTACAGACACACACTGACATGTAAGAGGTAGCATCATATTAAAAGGAGCAGATGGATACAAGTAGAAGGATATTAAGGGTTAAAGAAACATTTTGCGATCTAAGATAGGTCTGAGATGGAGGGAGCGCATTTGGGAGCAGAAATAAGATGAAACAAAGGCGAATAAAACACAATGAAAACAAGCCAAGTTTGTGACTGAAGCATTGCAAAGTAGACAAATAGACAATGAAAGAAAAAACAACAGATGATTCCTCAGAAAATATAGAATGGAACAAAGATATAGGAACCCAAGAGTAAGTTATGATGCAAGTACACATTATATGAAATGCGAATAAAGGAGTGCATCTATTGTGTAGACTGGAGTCTTCTATTTTCAGGGTGTCTACAACTTAACATATATCTGTAATGAGGGTTTCTGGGCCATACGGATGGAAAATAATATCATGATAGGAGTTCAAGGGAATGGGGCTGCTACCTTCAAGAGGGAAAGGGACACAGGAATAGTCAATGAGGAATCCGTGTTGGATATTACTATTTCTCTGAGAGACAGGAAAAGTTCATGTGGAATCATGACATGAATTTTACTAACTACAACTTCGGTTAACTACTTTCACTAACTACAGATTTTGTCGCAGCATTGATGAGGGAGAGTTTACATTGTGTACAGCATTGTATCAATGAAGCCGAGATAAATGACTTATACGACTGACCAGAGAGAACAATCAGAGAGGAAGATGGAGAATCATTTTATTTGGGAGGATATATGTAGTACTTAGAGCAGACTAGAAACTCTAGGTCTCGAAGGGAAATAGTATATATACTGTATAGTACCAGGTGTTCCATAATGATCCCCCCCCCCCCCCTCCCCCCCTCTGGCCAGCCAAAACTTCCAGACATGTACCTTAGTGTAATATATCATTCGAAAGATAATTTAATTATGAGCTTACATGCAAAAGTTTAGGGTCCAATACAAGAGTATAAAAATTTTATAGGCTATTCTTTAACCTATCTTATTTTTCGTTATTTTTGATTTAATCACAATTAAAACCCTTTGCAGCACGGGGGGCTCCTCGATAGTGGCAAAGGATGTTGGCCCTTAAAAGGGCCGTTTTGGTTTGAGTTCAGTTTGATTATGCACAGAATCACGAGCCTCTCTAAAAGTAACATCTCTGATCCTGTCAACCTTACGTTTTTCTTCAGAGTCATCGAAGATTGCACTGGAACTTGTCATTTTAATTACTTCTGTTAGGGCTAATTCAGTAAAATTACCAAAGAAACACTAATACCGGTAACTGAATACTGTAATATATTTCAATACAGCTAATCAGGCAGTAATTACTGTTTAAACAGGGTTGCAAATCTGATGACTAACGCTGGATAAATTATATATTTTTTTTTATTTGTGATTAAATCACAAATATTGGAAAGTAAGATGGGTTTAAAGAATTGCCTATAAAATTTTTATACTTTCGTATTGGACCCTAAACTTTTGCATGCAAGCTCATAATTAAATTATCTTTCGAGTGATATATTACACTAAAGTACATGTCTGGCAGTTTTGGCTGGCCGGGGGGGGGGGGGGGGGGGGGCAATCATTATGGAACACCCGGTATATTAAAGACGCTAAGAGTATATTATTCTAGTGTAAACTGAAGGATTATGTAGTCTTCAAATGACAATTAATTTCTAATCGTACCATTTCAGCACCGTAGTACAATCTTAATATTTTGTAAGTAAATAAATTATTCCCAAATATAATTTCTTCCTGGAAATATTAAACCACACATTAAAGTTTAATTAGTTACATAATTAATATTAATTTACTGTCAAAAAAATATTATATTACGACTAATATGCAACGTTGGAGTAATAAAAGGAAGATAACAAACATTTCAAGAAATAATTTATCCACAGGAGACATCGATGTATATTGATTACTATCCACTTGGGGAATCAAACACAAAGGAATACGAAGCTTATTAGCGCCAATGACACCAGTGATAATTACCAGTAATGGTGAAAGTGAACTAATAGTCCGGCAGATAAATGTTGTTTTTCCATTGATACTATATACCGGTAGTAAATAATTTACGGTGACTAGGAGGAAATTAACTCTTTGGGTGGGTAGCAAATTATATTGTGATTAATAATCTCACTGATAGCCAGTTTGCACCATTTATGATTTTGTGTAATTAGCAATTATAAAAAATTGTCCACAGGGACCGTCAAAACAATTTTAGTAAAATTATTTGCTGTAGAAAATTAACAATGTACAATGTACAACATGTTTCCATTCCAATTAAACTTCAGACTACCGTAATCCCCATCTTATGGCGCACTTTTATGATAATTTTCATATCAGTCACAACGCACTTATTTTTGATAGAGGCAATTATGTGAAGTGTAGTTGGTTGTTGGATTTAATGTATTTGGTTGGAAGTTGAATTTAATACACCCATTGCAATTGTTGAATGGTTTTTTAAATACTGTGGTATGTTAATGGATTAATTTTTAAAATTAATTTAAATGTAATAAACTTGAAACCGGGGCTGTTCCCATTGTAATAATAGTTAATAAAAACGTTCTGGAACACAACCCCGGGGGGTCGAAATCGTATTGCATTTATGCATATAAAGTCATGACCCGGTGTAGAATTTGGTAACTTTTAGGAAAATCCTCAAAGCTGCCATTTGGGCATCAGTCATATTATTGATGACAACAATATTACATGTGACCCGAATCAGTTAAAGCATTTTACTATATATTTTCAAGCAAGGTATAATGCATTATCCGCCGGACTATAACGGTGACAGTAGTGTCCCTAATGGCTTTGGTTTATGATGGTAGAAATCTTGTATACACCAGAAGTGACGTGATAGCGGTACTGCATAACACCCAGGGGGAGCTTTAGTGCCTGTAACAGAAGTGACTAATGCAAAAGGGGTTTGGGAAGGAAGTTATTCAGTTAATAAGAAGGATTAAAATATAATGGGTGTTAGTATATCTCATATATTGCGCTTGTGAGAAGTTTTACAATTTATTTACCCCGAATTGCAAATGGCGTTTTTCCGAAATACACTACACTGACCAAAACAAAACATTAAAAATATCACAACCACATTAGAGAATTATTCATTACCTAATAAACTGCAGTACTATTATACTTATTATTAACCCTTTCACTACTATGGCATAACAGTTAGGTCACACCTACTGGACTATGGCCTAGGTGTTATGCCACGAAGTACTAGGAGCTCTATGGCCACCTAAACACGTCAGTCTGATAGCTGACACACCCATTACATGTTCAGTACTCTTCCTCATAACAAAATTAAGTGGTAATTTCAAGTTGTAATTAGTTGTTTTGGTTTTTGGTAGGGCTGTAGGGCAGTAACTATATTGGAATATAAAGGCCTGCTGGTACTGGTGATAAAATGTCTGTCAGTCTGTCTGTCAAAAAATAAGGAAGCATATTATGTAATAAAAACATTCGCTGTATGGGGGTTTTCCAGGTCTCTGATTTCAATTTTGATGTCACTTTTTACGACTGACCAACTCTAGGCTGTCTGTGTCTGTATGTATGTATGTCTGTTTGTCTTTCTGTCAAAAAATAAGGAAGTATATTATGTAATAAAAACATTCGCCATGGGGGTTTTCCAGGTAGCTAGCTGATCTCATTTCTGATGTCAGTTTTTACGACTGACCAACTCTAGGCTGTCTGTTTCTGTATGTATGTCTGTATGTATGTTTGTCTGTCTGTCAGTCTGTCTGTCAAAAAATAAGGAACATATTATGTAATAAAAACATTCGCCATGGGGATTTTCCAGGTAGCTGATCTCATTTCTGATGTCAGTTTTTACTACTGACCAAATCTAGCCTGTCTGTGTCTGTATGTATGTCTGTTTGTCAGTCTGTCTGTCAAAAAATAAGGAAGCATATTATGTAATAAAAACATTCACCATGGGGGTTTTCCAGGTCACTGATTTCATTTCTGGTGTCAGCTTTCGCGCCTGGCTCGACTCACGACACACTGTGTGACAGACAAACAGACAGACGCAGACAGCCTAGAGTTGGTCAGTCGTAAAAACTAACATCAGAAATGAAATCAGCGACCGGGAAAACCCCCATGGCGAATGTTTTCATGACACATTACCCCCATTACATGTTTTTATTGTTTTTTGTTATTACTTGTTTTTATTACATAATATGCTTCCTTATTTTTGGACAGACAGACTGATAGACAAACTGACATACATACAGACCCAGACAGCCTAGAGTTGGTCAGTCGTAAAAACTGACATCAGAAATGAAATCAGAGTCCTTAAGAAAACCCCCATAGCGAATGTTTTTATTACATAATATGCTTCCTTATTTTTTGACAGACAGACTGATAGACAAACAGACATACATACAGACACAGACAGCCTAGAGTTGGTCAGTCGTAAAAACTGACATCAGAAATGAAATCAGAGACCTAGAAAACCCCCATAGCGAATGTTTTTATTACATAATATGCTTCCTTATTTTTTGACAAACACACTGACAGACAAACAGACATACATACAGACACAGTCAGCCTAGAGTTGGTCGGTCGTAAAAAAAGGACATCAGAAATGAAATCAGAGACCTAGAAAACCCCATAGCGAATGTTTTTATTACATAATATGCTTCCTTATTTTTTGACAGACAGACTGACAGACAAACAGACATACATACAGACACAGACAGCCTAGAGGTGGTCAGTCGTAAAAACTGACATCAGAAATGAAATCACCAACCCTTAAAACCCCCAAAGCGAGAAAAATGTTAGTAGATTTAATTCTTTCTTAAGTCTTGACAGACAAACTGACAGAAAGACCGACAGACATCAGTCTGTGGGGAACACATACAATCTTGAATCAGTAGTGAAAGGGTTAAAGCTCTTAAATTTTTATACCGTTAAAAAAGATTGTACCTGGTGGTTGTAATGAATTAGGCAATTCATTTTCCAAGTTCCAAAAAATAAGATAAATCGATTGAAACCAATATAATAATTAATATTATGCAGATAATTTACTTTGATAAAATATTGCAAATTAGCAGAATGGTAATAACGGCAATACAGAATTAAGTTTAACTGTAGTATATAGTATAGTTAATAATAGTTATTGGTATGTTGAAATAGAAATATGCAAATCAAAATTTGTCTACTCCTAGCGGTTTGCATCAGCATATATTATAAAGTCTAACATGTCTAACACTGTCTAACATACAGATTATAATATACAGTAGTAGTGATCTTAATGTCGCGGATAATAAATCGTTGTCCCCAAGTTTATATAGTTTAATGAAAATTGTCAGGTTTTTTTATCATTCGACCAGATGACGTTTTAATTGGTTGTAATCCTGACACTGGGTTTTGATCCTTGGTAGAGTTTACGACAGTGGTATCAATTAAGTTAAGCAGACATTTTTCAGGTATTTACGATAAAGTTTTTTTTATTATGAAGTTTTTTGAACTTCGTTGTAATTCAGGTACCTAATGGTACCAACAACTCAGTAAAAGATTGAAGAATAACTACTGGTATGGTAACTGGAGCAATATCGACCGAGACACTTTTACAAACTCTAGTATCTAAAAGATTGAAAGTGAAAATAAAAATTATGACATAACCATTAACCACTATGAAGAGGGAGGTGAAACTATCTCTATTTCAAATTTCATGTAATCTCACTAAGATTTGTAAACAAATTTTGGGGTCCAGGTACCTTAAATTACTACATTATATTCCAGGAAATGGTGTACAGCAATGTATAATCAGTATAATAATATATCATTCTGGTATATATCAACATACACACTACCATAGTAGTGCACATAATATCTCTTTATTAAGTGTTGGGTATATTAATACCATCGGAAATTCCTACGCATATTGAAACAACATCATCTTTATCAAACAACATCTTTATTAAGTATATCATAATAATTATAGTTAAGTTAATGCGACATCCTTCATCCTCAAGACAACCCAAATATATCATTTTATATTAGCCGTAAAAAAAAGGAACAATCCTTTCAAAAAAGGTTTACAATACCAGTAAACTTGGACAGATAATACAAAAATCCAATAAACATAATCAGGCATTTGACTACCTGGTCAGTCTTCCGCTGACGCAATAGCCACCATTAACTATGCATTACGTTAATGTTTCAACCTTCCACCATTAATTTCAACTTACCTCCGCATATACCACAGTGGTTTAATCTTTGTCTAGCCATATTATTTAAAGTGTTGCTAATCATTGTAATCGCTATGACCATAAAACTTTAGCACCTAAGGAAGCGCTAAATTATCCATGAAAATTTGATATCACAAATAATAGTGATAAACATAGCGGTCGTTAAAGTTGTCGTTAAATTGGTCGTTAATAATGTCTCGGTGATAAATATTTAATAGAAAATTAAAATTAAAAATTTGGGTAAATCATACATCCAAATCCTGAACCTAAAATTTAATTTTATAGGGAAGTCCAAAAAACTGCAGATGCAGACACTTGTCGAATAGGACATTTCCCAATAGGTCACTTACCCATTAAATAAATATTTTAGGTCACTTGCCCAATATATTTCATTTTTAACGGAAAGTAGGTAACTTTACCAATAGGAATAGGTCATTACTTGCCCAATACTCCAATTACAGAATAAGTCACTTGCCCAATAAGTTTTTTTAGACCATAATTTCCATTCACAATTATCACAAAATATACTTTCCCATTCCCATGCTTCTACAACTAATTTATCATGCTTTCATGTGAATTGTTCGCTTTCTGTGAAATATACAATGCATCAAACTATAGTATTTATATGCTGTGTTAAACTTGAAGACAACGCTCTTTTTAGGCAACATTTGTATATTTTTTATATTGTTTTGTTGTTTTTATTAAACAAATGGTGAAAGTAGTTAAAAGTACAAAAGGTCTGCCACAAATACTCTTAAATGGATATCGTCACAATATTAAAAATGAACAAGGTAATGAAATATATTGGGAATGTGCTCAACAGAAATCTGCGGACTGCGGCATGCAATAAGATAATGTAAGAACTAGCTAAGAACTAATAATGATGATGTACATATTATCAAACCATGTTTTAACCAATGAACACAATCAACAACCGAGCAGCTCAGAAAAATAAAGAGTGAGAAAGGCTCTTACCGAAATGAAAGAAAGATGTGCAATTCGACCGCATGATAGTGTGGGACTGAATTATCGCGATGTGTTTTCTTTTGAAAGTAATGACGTAGCGGCGGTTCTACCTAATAAGATTATAAGATTGCTGCTACTCGAATGCTCAATCGCGTCCGAACTAAAACGAGATCAACTCTTTCAGCTACTGCAGAAGATCTTATTTTACCGGATCTGTATAGAAGTACATTAGATAATAATGAAGAGTTCCTACTTGTTGAAGAATTAGTTGATAACAAGCCACTGTTCCAAACATATTCGTTCAACATTATTCACTGCATGTAGTTTTTATCATCCAACGATTGGAAATAATTATCAATATGCAATATCAACTTATTACTTACTTATATGCATTACGTACAATTTAGCTGAACTGCCGATTTCTATTCGATTAATGCAACAAACCAATCAACAAGAGCCAGTTGGAGTTATTAAAAATACACCCTGGCAATTACTGAATGCTCCACTCATTCCGCAACCACCAATCCACCAACCAACTCTTCCAATCCACCAACCAAATTTTCAGATCCACCAACCAGCTGATCCGCTCCACCAACCAGCTCTTCCAATCCACCAACCAGTATTTCTGATCTATCAACCATCTGATCCGATCCACCAACCAACTCTTCCGCTCCACCAACAAACTCTTCAAATCCACCAACCAGCTCTTCCAATCCACCAACCAGCTGATCCAATCCATCAACCAGTTTTTCTGATCCACCAACCATCTGATCCGCTCCACCAACCTGCTCTTCCAATTCACCAACCAGCTCTTCCAATCCACCAACCAGCTCTTCCAATCTACCAACCAGCTCTTCTTCTGCTCCACCAACCAACTTTTCCGATCCACCAACCAGCGCTTCCGATCCACCAACCAGCTGATCCAATCCACCAACCAGCTCTTCCAATCAACCAACTAGATCTTCTGCTCCACCAACCAACTTTTCCGATCCACCAACCAGCGCTTCCGATCCACCAACCAGCTGATCCAATCCACCAACCAGCTCTTCCAATCCACCAACCAGCTGATCCGATCCACCAACCAGTTTTTCTGATCCACCAACCATCTGATCCAATCCACCAACCAGTTTTTCTGATCCACCAACCATCTGATCCGATCCACCAACCAGCTCTTCCGCTCCACCAACCTGCTCTTCCAATCCACCAACCAGCTGATCCAATCCACCAACCAGCTCTTCCAATCCACCAACCAGCTCTTCTTCTGCTCCACCAACCAACTTTTCCAATCCACCAACCAGTTTTTCTGATCCACCAACCATATGATCCGATCCCCCAACCAGCTCTTCCGCTCCACCAACCTGCTCTTCCAATCCACCAACCAGCTGATCCAATCCACCAGCCAGCGCTTCCGATCCACCAACCAGCTGATCCAATCCACCAACCAGCGTCTCTGATCCACACCAACCAGCTCTTCTTCTGCTCCACCAACCAACTTTTCCAATCCACCAACCAGCTCTTCTTCTACTCCACCAACCAACTTTTCAAATCCAGCAACCAGCGCTTCCGATACACCAACCAGCTGATCCAATCCACTAACCAGCTCTTCCAATCCACCAACAAGCTGATCCAATCCACCAACCAGCGCTTCCGATCCACCAACCAGCTGATCCAATCCACCAACCAGCTCTTCCAATCCACCAACAAGATCTTCCGATCCACCAACCACCTGATCCAATCCACCAACCAGCTCTTCCGATCCACCAACCAGCTGATCCAATCCACCAACCAGCTCTTCCAACCCACCAACCAGCTCTTCCAATCCACCAACTAGCTCTTTTTCTGCTCCACCAACCAACTTTTCCAATCCACCAACCAGCGCTTCCGATCCACCGACCAGCTGATCCAATCCACCAACAGGCTGATCCAATCCACCAACCCGTTTTTCTGATCCACCAACCATCTAATCCGATCCACCAACCAGCACTTCCGCTCCACCAACATGCTCTTCCAATCCACCAACCAGCGCTTCCTATCCACCAACCAGCTAATCCAATCCACCAACGAGCTCTTCCAATCCACCAACCAGCTGATCCAATCCACCAACCAGCTCTTCCAATCCACCAACCAGCTGATCCGATCCACCAACCAGCTCTTCCGCTCCATCAACCTGCTCTTCCAATCCACAAACCAGCGCTTCCGATCCACCAACCAGCTGATCCGATCCACCAACCAGCTCTCCCGCTCCATCAACATGCTCTTCCAATCCACCAACCAGCGCTTCCAATCCACCAAACAGCGCTTCCAATCCACCAACCAGCTCTTCTTCTGCTCCACCAACCAACTTTTCCAATCCACCAACCAAGCTCTTCTTCTGCTCCACCAACCAACTTTTCCAATCCATCAACCAGCGCTTCCGATCCACCAACAAGGATCCAATCCACCAACCAGCTCTTCCAATCCACCAACGAGCTGATACAATCCACCAACCAGCTCTTCCAATCCACCAACCAGCTCTTCCAATCCACCAACTAGCTCTTCCGATCCACCAACCAGCTCTTCTTCATCTGCTCCACCAACCAACTTTTCCGATCCACCAACCAGCGCTTCCGATCCACCAACCAGCTGATCCAATCCACCAACCAGTTCTTCCAATCCACCAACCGGTTCTTCCAATCCACCAACCAGCGCTTCCAATCCTCCAACCAGCGCTTTCGATCCACCAACCAGCTCATCCAATCCACCAACCAGCTCTTCTTCTGCTCCACCAACCAACTTTTCCTATCCATAAACCAGCGCTTCCAATCCACCAACCAGCGCTTCCAATCCACCAACCAGCTCATCCAATCCACCAACTAGCTCTTCTTCTGCTCCACCAACCATCTTTTCCGATCCACCAACCAGCTCTGCTGATCCACCAACCAGCTGATCCAATCCTCCAACCAGCTCTTCCAATCCACCAACCAGCTGATCCAATCCACCAACCAGTTCTTCCAATCCACCAACCAGCTGATCCAATCCACCAACCAGCTCTTCCAATCCACCAACCAGCTCTTCCAATCCACCAACCAGCTCTTCTTCTGCTCCACCAACCAACTTTTCTGATCCACCAACCAGCGCTTCCAATCCACCAACCCGCGCTTCCGATCCACCAACAAGCTCTTCCGATCCACCAACCATCTGATCCAATCCACCAACCATCTGATCCGATCCACCAACCAGCTCTTCTGATCCACCAACCGGCTCTTCTGATCCATTAACATGCTCTTCCAATCCACCAACCAGCGCTTCCGATCCACAACCAGCTGATCCAATCCACCAACCAGCTTTTCCAATCCACCAACCAGCTGATCCAATCCAACAACCAGCGCTTCCGATCCACCAACCAGCTGATCCAATCCACCAACCAGCGTCTCTGATCCACACCAACCAGCTCTTCTTCTGCTCCACCAACCAACTTTTCCAATCCACCAACCAGCGCTTCCGATCCACCAACCAGCTGATCCAATCCACCAACCAGTTCTTCCAATCCACCAACCGGTTCTTCCAATCCACCAACCAGCGCTTCCAATCCTCCAACCAGCGCTTTCGATCCACCAACCAGCTCATCCAATCCACCAACCAGCTCTTCTTCTGCTCCACCAACCAACTTTTCCTATCCACAAACCAGCGCTTCCAATCCACCAACCAGCGCTTCCAATCCACCAACCAGCTCATCCAATCCACCAACTAGCTCTTCTTCTGCTCCACCAACCATCTTTTCCGATCCACCAACCAGCTCTGCTGATCCACCAACCAGCTGATCCAATCCTCCAACCAGCTCTTCCAATCCACCAACCAGCTGATCCAATCCACCAACCAGTTCTTCCAATCCACCAACCAGCTGATCCAATCCACCAACCAGCTCTTCCAATCCACCAACCAGCTCTTCCAATCCACCAACCAGCTCTTCTTCTGCTCCACCAACCAACTTTTCTGATCCAACAACCAGTGCTTCCAATCCACCAACCCGCGCTTCCGATCCACCAACAAGCTCTTCCGATCCACCAACCATCTGATCCGATCCACCAACCAGCTCTTCTGATCCACCAACCGGCTCTTCTGATCCATCAACATGCTCTTCCAATCCACCAACCAGCGCTTCCGATCCACAACCAGCTGATCCAATCCACCAACCAGCTTTTCCAATCCACCAACCAGCTGATCCAATCCACCAACCAGCGCTTCCGATCCACCAACCAGCTGATCCAATCCACCAACCAGCGTCTCTGATCCACACCAACCAGCTCTTCTTCTGCTCCACCAACCAACTTTTCCAATCCACCAACCAGCTGTTCTTCTGCTCCACCAACCAACTTTTCCAATCCACCAACCAGCACTTCCGATCCACCAACCAGCTGATCCAATCCACCAACCAGCTCTTCCAATCCACCAACCAGCTGATCCAATCCGCCAACCAGCCCTTCCGATCCACCAACCAGCTGATCCAATCCACCAACCAGCTCTTCCAATCCACCAACCAGATCTTCCGATCCACCAACCAGCTGATCCAATCCACCAACCAGCTCTTCCGATCCACCAACCAGCTGATCCAATCCACCAACCAGCTCTTCCAATCCACCAACCAGCTCTTCCAATCCACCAACTAGCTCTTCTTCTGCTCCACCAACCAAGGTTTCCGATCCACCAACCAACACTTCCGATCCACCGACCAGCTGATCCAATCCACCAACCAGCTGATCCAATCCACCACCCAGTTTTTCTGATCCACCAACCATCTGATCCGATCCACCAACCATCTCTTCCGCTCCACCAACCAGCTAATCCAATCCACCAACGAGCTCTTCCAATCCACCAACCAGTGCTTCCGCTCCACCAACCAGCTAATCCAATCCACCAACGAGCTCTTCCAATCCACCAACCAGCGCTTCCGCTCCACCAACCAGCTAATCCAATCCACCAACGAGCTCTTCCAATCCACCAACCAGCTAATCCAATCCACTAACGAGCTCTTCCAATCCACCAACCAGCTGATCCAATCCACCAACCAGCTCTTCCAATCCACCAACCAGCTGATCCGATCCACAACCAGCTCTTCCGCTCCATCAACATGCTCTTCCAATCCACCAACCAGCGCTTCCGATCCACCAACCAGCTAATCCAATCCACCAACCAGCTGATCCAATCCACCAACCAGCTCTTCCAATCTACCAACCAGCTGATCCAATCCACCAACCAGCTCTTCTTCTGCTCCACCAACCAACTTTTCCAATCCACCAACCAAGCTCTTCTTCTGCTCCACCAACCAACTTTTCCAATCCACCAACCAGCGCTTCCGATCCACCAACCAGGATCCAATCCACCAACCAGCTCTTCCAATCCACCAACCAGCTGATACAATCCACCAACCAGCTCTTCCAATCCACCAACCAGCTCTTCCAATCCACCAACTAGGTCTTACAATCCACCAACCAGCTCTTCTTCTGCTCCACCAACCAACTTTTCCGATCCACTAACCAGCGCTTCCAATCCACCAACCCGCGCTTCCGATCCACCAACAAGCTCTTCCAATCCACCAACCAGCTGATCCAATCCACCAACCAGCTCTTCCAATCCACCAACCAGCTGATCCGATCCACCAACCAGCTCTTCCGCTCCACCAACCAGCTAATCCAATCCACCAACGAGCTCTTCCAATCCACCAACCAGCTAATCCAATCCACCAACGAGCTCTTCCAATCCACCGACCAGCTGATCCAATCCACCAACCAGCTGATCCAATCCACCACCCAGTTTTTCAGATCCACCAACCATCTGATCCGATCCACCAACCATATCTTCCACTCCACCAACCAGCTAATCCAATCCACCAATGAGCTCTTCCAATCCACCAACCAGCGCTTCCGCTCCACCAACCAGCTAATCCAATCCACCAACGAGCTCTTCCAATCCACCAACCAGCTAATCCAATCCACAACGAGCTCTTCCAATCCACCAACCAGCTGATCCAATCCACCAACCAGCTCTTCCAATCCACCAACCAGCTGATCCGATCCACCAACCAGCTCTTCCGCTCCATCAACATGCTCTTCCAATCCACCAACCAGCGCTTCCTATCCACCAACCAGCTAATCCAATCCACCAACCAGCTGATCCAATCCACCAACCAGCTCTTCCACTCCACCAACCAGCTGATCCAATCCACCAACCAGCTCTTCTTCTGCTCCACCAACCAACTTTTCCAATCCACCAACCAAGCTCTTCTTCTGCTCCACCCACCAACTTTTCCAATCCACCAACCAGCGCTTCCGATCCACCAACCAGGATCCAATCAACCAACCAGCTCTTCCAATCCACCAACCAGCTGATACAATCCACCAACCAGCTCTTCCAATCCACCAACCAGCTCTGCCAATCCACCAACTAGCTCTTCCAATCCACCAACCAGCTCTTCTTCTGCTCCACCAACCAACTTTTCCGATCCACCAACCAGCGCTTCCAATCCACCAACCCGCGCTTCTGATCCACCAACAAGCTCTTCCAATCCACCAACCAGCTGATCCAATCCACCAACCAGCTGATCCGATCCACCAACCAGCTCTTCCGCTCCATCAACATGCTCTTCCAATCCACCAACCAGCGCTTCCGATCCACCAACCAGCTAATCCAATCCACCAACCAGCTGATCCAATCCACCAACCAGCTCTTCCAATCCACCAACCAGCTGATCCAATCCACCAACCAGCTCTTCTTCTGCTCCACCAACCAACTTTTCCAATCCGCCAACCAAGCTCTTCTTCTGCTCCACCAACCAACTTTTCCAATCCACCAACCAGCGCTTCCGATCCACCAACCAGGATCCAATCCACCAACCAGCTCTTCCAATCCACCAACCAGCTGATACAATACACCAACCAGATCTTCCAATCCACCAACCAGCTCTTCCAATCCACCAACTAGCTCTTCCAATCCACCAACCAGATCTTCATCTGCTCCACCAACCAACTTTTCCGATCCACCAACCAGCGCTTCCGATCCACCAACCTGCTGATCCAATCCACCAACCAGTTCTTCCAATCCACCAACCAGTTCTTCCAATCCACCAACCAGCGCTTCCAATCTACCAACCAGCGCTTCCGATCCACCAACCAGCTCATCCAATCCACCAACCAGCTCTTTTTCTGCTCCACCAACCAACTTTTCCGATCCACCAACCAGCGCTTCCAATCCACCAACCAGCGCTTCCGATCCACCAACCAGCTCATCCAATCCACCAACTAGCTCTTTTTCTGCTCCACCAACCATCTTTTCCGATCCACCAACCAACTCTTCTGATCCACCAACCAGCTGATCCAATCCACCAACCAGCTCTTCCAATCCACCAACCAGCTTATCCAATCCACCAACCAGTTCTTCCAATCCACCAACCAGCTCTTCCAATCCACCAACCAGCTCTTCCAATCCACCAACCAGCTCTTCTTCTGCTCCACCAACCAACTTTTCCGATCCACCAACCAGCGCTTCCAATCCACCAACCAGCGCTTCCGATCCTCCAACAAGCTCTTCCGATCCACCAACCATCTGATCCAATCCACCAACCATCTGATCCGATGCACCAACCAGCTCTTCCAATCCACCAACCAGCTCTTCCGATCCACTAACCAGCTCTTTCGATCCACCAACCAGCTGATCCGATGCACTAACCCCATCTGATCCGATCCACCAACCAGCTCTTCTGATCCACCAACCAGCTCTTCCGATCCACCAACCATCTGATCCGATGCACCAACCAACTCTTCTGATCCACCAACGTGTCGCTGTACAATCAGGTATACAGACATTTCGTCCCTGGACTTTTCGTCCCCAGACTTTTCGTCCCGGACTTTTCGTCCCAGAATTTTCAAACCGGACTTTTCGTCGTCGGAATTTTCGTCCCTTTAGCTACCTTCTGAGAGTAAGATGGTAGCTAGTAATTTTGATTTAGTGTTAGTAAGATTGTAGCTAGTAATTTTGATTTTCTGTTAGTGAAAAAAGAGTGTGTTAGTGAAAAATGAGTCATGGGAGCTAGTAATTTTTATTTGATGGTCAAAGTAGTTAGCAATTATTTACTTATGGAACGAAAAGTCCGTACATTTTGTCCCCGGTCTTTTCGTCCCCAGAAATTTTCTGGGACTTTTCGTCCCCAAACTTCGTTCTAGAATGCATGCCTTGAATTTCACTTATCCGATGTTTTGACTTCTTATCGTAAGGGGCGATGCTTTTCACCGGTATCCCCACCAGCTTTTAATAATTTTAATGGTGTGATATTGTCTGTTTGATTTCTGGTGCCTGATATTGTATATTATTAAAGTGCTGGTTCGGCACTATTATAAATATTATAAATATTCTATTATAAATAAATATATGGGATTCTTGATGAAATTTTGCAGCAATAAGATCTGTATAATATGATGGTTCAACGACATTTGTGTCTGCTGTTGATGGTGACACAACCATTCGAAGTGATTATGGGGAGTCCTCCAGGGTGACAGACTTCTACCATTCTTATTCATAATTGTGTGTGACTGACTGACTCTATTCATAATTGTGTGTGACTGACTCTAAGCTTGCATCGTAATGATGATGGGATTATGACACCCCCCACTACAATAGCTCCAAATGCCAAGCACGTAACTGATCTAAACTTAGCTGATGGCCTAGGTGTACTCTCGAAATCACTAGAGGGAGCGCAACGGCTCCTTCCTTAGTTCTTTAGAAAAGGCTGTGTGCTCGATCCTGGTCTACATTTGGTTTGTAAGAATGCATTGTAAGTGGCAGAGGAAAATTGAGTATTGAAATCAGTGCAATTTATATTTACACAATAATATTTATTATTTTACTATGTAAAAATTTCACCACCTTCCCTCTACCCTTATTTGTTGTTAATATTTCGTAAATTTAGCCATGACCTTAGGGCCAAACAATGTATTAATATACAAAATATTGTGTATTATTGGAAAAAAATCCAAACATATTACACATATTACCAGGAATTATGTGATGGGGTGATTGGTGTATACCCTGACTCCGAAGTGCATTTAAACAATAATTAGTAACATTATTTTTATTTAGTATGCATGTAAATTGGAAACATCAACTATGCGATATGAACATTATCAAGAATATATGCGAACTGTTTTGCAATTTAAATTAAACTTAGATGATTAACAGCCCAGAAACCAGTCCATATATTAAACTTGAAAGTAAGGGTATCGTCAAATGTGTATGATGTTGTAACATGCTCGAAATGCGTCATTATATTGATGCGGTACCACATGGAGGTTATACCTGAATTAAACAAAGAACAAATGGGTTGAACTGAACTTCTCATTCTTAATATTTGTTTATGTCACGTAGAATTGAGAACCAGCTATATTTTCATAATAGAGAGCTAAGGGAATAACTTAGTTCCAGATCAAATTATTGTTACTTCACTACACCATTACCTCACTTTGTGCACTTTTTTCGAGACCATTTTTGAAAATTTCATTAAATGGATTATGATTTGTACCATCCTTATATATATTTGATATATACGAATTTTCGGGTTCTGAGTTCTCAAACGTCAGTGCGTGGCCTTTCTCTTTGTGTTTAACCAAATTTTAAAATCCAAAAATACATAAATTTTTTGGCTTTTTGCTGTAGGGTTTTGTGGTTTCTGAATTTGTTGGATATTACAAAGGCAGTATACAATTTTACTTTTTATTCTTTATTTTTTATTGTTTATATTATTTTTACTTATTACTGCAAGTGCCAAAATCAATAACTTCAATGATCTGGTGAATATGATATGTATGCCCGAATAGAATCCGGACTCCAGAAAACCCATAAAGATGAATTTTTAGTGTGTTATAAGTGGGTTTGACATCTGGCTACTGTTCCTTTTTTTCATCGGTTTTTTTTTTCATTTTAATTCAGACTTAATAATCGCCCAATTATTTTGGAATATTTATATATTTGAAAAAGCGATATAGATTAAAATTAAGAAAAACTACCTAACTGACTCCTGAGATGTGTAATTTGCGATAGAGAGTCGAAGGGTTGAAGTTCTCGAGGCAACAGAAATGCGTACAAGTTCTGCACGGAAGTTCGGAAGTTTACAGGACAATAAACCCCTGACAGTAGCTTACAAACTTACATTAGCACTAACGGAATAACTTCTGTATTCATTTATTTAGAATTTTTAATAGCTTCATTACATTCGGTCAGAGTAGGCATTTTCAGCTTCAGTTTCAGTTTTTTCCCTAGTTTCAGTTAATAAATCAGAACATATAACAGCTCATTTCATCTTTCATACAGCTCTCTAGGGTGTACAGAAAATATTTTAATCGTAGTAAAATTAATATTACAAGCGCGAATTGAAAAAAATCCCATCATTAAATAAGTTCAACGTTTCGATTTAATACATAAATACACTTGGGTGTCTCCCCTCGAACGGGTAAGGCTTCAACCACACCTAAACACTCATCATTATTTCAATTTGAGATTTTAATGTAAACTTTTTGTACTTTACTGTTATATTTGGCTGAAGATGATATATGTATTAAATCGAAAATTTCCACTTATTTAATAATGGCATTTTTTCAATTCGTGCTTGTAATATAAAATTTTACTAAGATTACGACAACCAACTGGGACTTCAAAAAATATTTTAGGTCAAAACGATCACAATAACCTACCACCACCACCATCCGTTGCTAGAGTAGCATGTTAGAACCCTTAAGTTACAGGACACTCCGCGGACATTCTAACATATGTTACTATTCCCCCAGGCATTGTATCGCAAGATTCTTTGTCCGCGAGTATGATGCAAAGTAGATTCATGACAGAATTTCCCCTTTTAAGGCTGTAACTCACCTCACCCTGGGCAATATTGTCGTCTAAAGAGATTTCCCATGATTTGAGTCCTTTGCTTGTAACCCTTGTTACTCCCGGTAATAGTTTTGGTTCGCCCAATTCGCATCGGTGACCTACTCCTTTACTATCCAATCTACTGCACATTACAAATTAAATGAGTGTTTCTGTGTGTTTCTGTGTGTTTCCATATGCGACAATCTCCATATGGGGGGGTTATAACATTGGTATGGGTGCCCATCTGGCTGGCTGTAGTAATTAACTTGGCAGCCTGATTGATTTCACCATCATAATTTCCTCATATTCAATTCTAACCAGTTTCCGTTTCATTAAAATTATAATGCGGTAATGTTGGACTTTAATTAAATAAATTCTAATTCATTAAGTAATACACCATGAAGAACATAAATATAGATAGCTTACCGGTGCCAATTTAGATAACAGTAACTACTACTACTAGGATCGGCATGCTGCATTGCAGCTGCATTTTTAAGAATGCTGTGCCGGCTTGTCAACAAAATTGCACCGCCACAACTCCCTATCACCCATGACATTTGCTAGATCATCCGCATCTTTAAGGCCAGTGTCCTTTAAGATGCGTCTCAAGAAAGTCATGGGCTGTCCACCATGCTTATTCACTCCATGAGGCTGCCAAAGTACAAGATTATGCACTGGCTGGTCCTCACGGCGAAAGCAATGTCCTGCAAAGCGGAGGCGATTTTGTTCTAGTGTCAAGCTTGGGGGAACCAATGAGACACCTCCAATGTTATATAGTGTCTGGTTGGAGATGTGTGCATTGTACTTGACACAATGAACCCGGCGTAGCATTCTTGTGAATGTGCCATCCAGAGATTTGGTGTCCTCAGCAGTTAGAGCCCAGCATGGACTCCCGTAGAGGAGTACTGGAACTACTGCTGCTCTAAATAATCGGACCTTAAGTTTTCGATTAATTCTCGGTGACTTCCAAATCCTGGAAAGCCTATTCAAGGCTGCCCATGCCTTTCCCTTACGTATTCGAAGGTCCTCACCTGACTTCCGGATCCATGATCCCAGGTAACAGAAGTCGTCCACATGCTCAAGCATACCATCCTTTGAGCTTATGCTCATCCGATCAGAGCCTTGCTGAGGACTTTCAAAGTTAACGGTCAGAATTTTGGTCTTTCTGGAGTTAATAAAAAGACCAACACTAGAAGCAGCATGTTCTAATGAGCTGAGGAGCCGTTGGGCTCCCTCTAATGATTCTGAGAGTACTCCTAAGTCATCAGCAAAGTCTAGATCAGTTAGGTACTTGGCAGGATTTCCTCGACTTCTGGAGCCAGTAGATGGAGTTATCATCACCCCATCATCATTATGATGATCTAAGGACATGCGTAGAACATAGTCAACCACAATAATGAACAAGAATGGTGCAAGTGTGTCTCCTTGGAGGACGCCCCATAACACTTCAAATGGTTCTGTGTCACCGTCAACAGTAGACACAAATGTTGTCGAACCATCGTATACTGATCTGATTGCTGCAATAATTTCATCAGGAATCCCATATAATGAAAGTATGCTGAATATACGTGAGCGAGAGACTGAATCAAAGGCCTTGAAGAAGTCAACAAAGATAACAGCCAGATGCCTGTCTTTCTTTTTTGATAATTCTTCAATTATCCTTCTAAGTGCCAAAATGGGCTCCATGGTCCCACGACCTTTACGGAACCCATTCTGATTTCCACGGAGCAGTCTCTCAATGGGATCCCTGATGCGATTTTAGAATCCTATTGTATAGCTTTGCAGCAATCGAGATCAATGAGATTCCCCGAAAAGAACCATAGAGTGTTAAGTTGCCCTTCTTGGGAACTGGCACCAACTTATTTGTTTTCATTTCTTGTGGGACTCTTGTTGTTCAGTACATGTCTACTATGATGGGATAGATGAGCTTTAAACACTCAGGTATTTTAAAGACCTCAGGGGGAACACCATCTACTCCACTGGCACGATTGGTCTTAATGCTCTTTGCAGCAGCCTTCACTTCTGCAAAGGAGATATCGCCAATGGGAATATCTGGGAGTACAGACTCAGACACTTTTACTTCTATAAAGTTATCAGGCAATACCCTGTCATTATTGAGGAGCTTTTCAAAGTGGGCTTTCCAACCATTGAGGCGATCGGCTGGTGATTCAGCCTTAACCTTGGTGGTTGGTTGGCTTTTCCGCCCAGTAAGCAGATTGATTGATTTCCATGCCTGGGATGATTGCCTGCTGTCGTCAGCATCATTGATGGCATCAACCTGTTGGTTTATTAGCTCCTGTAGATTAACAGAGTACTGCCTGTTCAGGGACCGAGATGCAGCCTTAACTGCATTCTTGGCCGCTGTAGTCTGTTTGAGTCGGGACTCTTTCTGCGCCTTATGAAGGTCATTTCGGCACTTCTGAATTTTGTTGTCAGTCCAGGGGGCCCTTTTCCTGTTTCGAGGGTATACAGGAACTGTTTCTGCAGCTGCTAACTTAACCGCTTCTGTAAAGGCAGTATAGCCCTCACAGTGATCTGCCGCCTCAGAGGCAAGAGCCTCATACCTGTTGCTCAGCTGTAGTGTGAAGCTGGATCTCACACTTGGCTGTTGCAACAGAGAGGACCAGTCATGCCGCGGAAAGGCAGATTTCGTTGTTCTGCTAGCACGCAGACTAAGTCTTACCTTGGCCACAATAAGGCGGTGATCACTGGAGAAGGGTCGAAGTGTAAATGCATTACAGTCTTGTATAGAGCTCCTGTATTTCCTACGAAAAAGAATATTGTCTATCAGGGACTTGTGACCACTGGGTCCACTATGAGTCCATAGCTTTCCAGTTCGCTTCTTGAACTGGGTTCCAGCCGAAAACAATCCATTTCCAGAGATAAAATCCTGAAGATGGACAGAATTTCGGTTAACACTATTGCTATAGACCCAGGGCGATGTAGGTGATTGATGCAGACTTGCATTAAAATCTCCCAGGAATGTTAAGAATGCATGCTGATCCACTCCATCAGTAGCTGCTTGTAGATTGTGGTAGAAATTTTCCACCTCCTCTACAGGGGCAACACTAGTTGGAGAGTAGCACACAATCAGAACCACCTTAGGAAACTTCTTAGCCAGTCTTCCAGAACATGAGAAGTGGCAACGGATGATGCGGTTAGAGATTTGGTCTATTTTGTCCAATGCTGCATGTGCAGTTGGATTCATCAATAGACCAATTCCACCATTGCCACTATCATCTGCTGAAGCGAGGGCGAGTCGCCAACCGCCCCCCATGTCCTTAATCAGAACCTCATCAGTCTGTCCAGTCAGCATTCGGTGCTCTTGAACACCCACTGCACTAAGAGAAAGCTTATCTGCCAAGGCAGTCAGCTCACCTTGTCGCATTGGGGACCCGAGTGTTAGGGTGTTTACTGAGGCTAGTCTAGTGACTTGCCTCAGATTCACCAATGGCTTTGTTGGTCGGGGTGGAACATGAGAGTAGCCTCCAACTCCAGAATCCCTCTCCCCCTCACAATCTGGCCTCCCTGGTGACCCAGGGTTTGGGCCAGAAAGGTCATCAGGAAAGGGACTCAAAGAATTGTTTGCCGCTCTCTCTCCAGTAGGGGGTGAGACAGGCAGCCGGTCAGGAGATAACTGACGCCTGTGAGGCCGATTGTGTCCAGTCATTCCACTGGCCTCTAGTGGCTGGACCTCCGCATTACTAATGTAATCCATAGTGGGGGTTGGGGGGTGCTTTTTTGCCGAGTCAGCTCTCGGGGCAAATACCACACCATGGTTTGCCATTCCACAGGGTGGGTGTCGCAGTGGAGTCAGATATGAGGCCCATCACCCATATCTACTCTCGCGCAGATGACCCACCATTGGCTGTGCAGCTCATCTGCTGGGTCATGCCCTGTACCCCTGCTGCCAGGTGCAGGTCGCAGTGAAGTGCACTCAGAGTGGACATGAGAACACTCTACTCCTGACCAGCCATTGGTAGATCACCATCTGCCTGGCCAGGCCATATACCCCTGCAGCCAAGTATATGGGTCCTTAATCCAGGACCAAGGGTGTCCTTTTCCCAGAACGAAGGGGGTCCTAGTTACAGGACCAGATTTGCCCTAGTAAGAGGGTCTATGCAGCTACAGGTGGCACCTCCTTTATGCTGCATGGAGGTGGCAAGTTTTCTTGATCAATGACCTAGAATACCTGACCTGACCTGTTAAACTAACTGAGGAACAAAGATTAGGACATAGCAGTTACAGTGAGGAACAAAGGTTAGGACATATCAGTTACAGTGAGGAACACAGGTTGGCGTGCAAAGGTTAAACTAACCGATGAACAAAGATTAGGACATAGCAGTTACAGTGAGGAACACAGGTTAGGACATAGCAGTTACAGTGAGGAACACAGGTTAGCGTGCAAAGGTTAAACTACCTAAGGAATAAAGTTTGGGACAGTGGTTAAACTAACTGAGGAACAAAGGTTAGTACAGTGGTTAAACTAACTGAGGAACAAAGGTTAGTACAGTGGTTAAACTAACTGAGGAACAAAGGTTAGGACATCGGTTAAACTAACTGAGGAACAAAGGTTAGTACAGCGGATAAATTATCTGAGGAACAAAGGTTGGGACACCGGTTAAACTAACTGATGAACAAAGGTTAGTACAGTGGTTAAACTAACTGAGGAACAAAGGTTAGTACAGTGGTTAAACTAACTGAGGAACAAAGGTTAGAACAGTGGTTAAACTAACTGAGGAACTAAGGTTTGAACAACTGTTAAACTAACTGAGGAACAAAGGTTAGTACAGTGGTTAAACAAACTGAGGAATAAAGGTTGGGACAGTGGTTAAACTAACTGAGGAACAAAGGTTAGTACAGTGGTTAAACTAACTGAGGAACAAAGGTTAGTACAGTGGTTAAACTAACTGAGGAACAAAGGTTAGGACAGCGGTTAAACTAACTGAGGAACAAAGGTTAGAACAGTGGTTAAACTAACTGAGGAACTAAGGTTTGAACAACTGTTAAACTAACTGAGGAACAAAGGTTAGTACAGTGGTTGAACAAACTGAGGAATAAAGGTTGGGACAGCGGTTAAACTAACTGAGGAACAAAGGTTAGTACAGTGGTTAAACTAACTAGGAACAAAGGTTAGGACATCGGTTAAACCAACTGAGGAACATAGGTTAGAACATTGGTTAAACTAACTGAGGAACAAAGCTTAGTACAGTGGTTAAACTAACTGAGGAACAAAGGTTAGGACATCGGTTAATGTATTGATTTTGTGTCGGTACTTAATTTGCTATTAACAATAATTGCTTAATAATAGTATAATTTTTAGTAAATGGAAATATTTGCCATGATTTATATTATCTTACTTATGAATAGGAAGTGAAGTATATTTTTAAGAAACACCGAAGGATAATTTTATTTTTATCGGTATTAAGCCGTTCCTTTACTTTCGTGGCTCGCCCCACCATGTTATCTCAGATTTAATAAAATATTCAGTGCAATTTCTATATTGACCGCTGGAAGGCGTTGCCTTTGCTCTATTGATGGGACCTATACTCGCACTGATTCATGTCTTTAGAGGAGAAATACTAATATGTTAGGACAGGACCGGCAGATAACAATGTTATGATCAAATTTATTGTTTAGCCCTTCATTGTTGGATGTTTGCCACCTTTGCTTCACTAACATATGAATGCATAGGTTGCTAAGGGATACATACTAGTTAAGCTTAAATGTGATTCGATATAACGTGATTAGGTGTCAACGTTGTGGTATAAAAGGGCCCACCCCCTCTTTTGCAATAAGTTAGTAAGTTAGTAAGTTAGTCATTTAGTCAGTTAGTAGGGCAGATTAATATTATATTACTTTTAGAAATATTCACAAATAGAATTTACAATCTTATAATTACCTGTATTTCGTTCGTGTTTGGAAGTAATTATTTTGTGAATTTAAGTATCAGATTATACTATCTTGAGTTCTAACTTCAATTAGATCTTATTTTCAACAATGTTATCGGTTAAAACATTTACAACATGACGAGCTAAGCGTCATTTACGTGGGCCGGAAGGTTGGGAAACATGGATACAAGCGGCTGAACAACCATAGTCGCACGGATACTAATAGTCAAGGGAAGTCAGGTTAGAGCATCATTACGAGTAAATGGGAGAAACATTTGTCAGGTGTAGGTCATCAACTTTAGCTGTCTTACATTTCACCAGCCTTACAAAATTTAGGACACCCGTATGAAAATTGAACAATCCGCACAGCGAAGCAAAAAACACGCACAACGCAACAGCAGAAAATAAGCCAATAGTTATTTATAGGTGAATAATTCTATACCTCAGTTTAGCGTAGCCTTGGCAAGAGATTATAGGAGCTCAATTCGTGGTTGCTATGCGTGAGCCGACATTTGATTGGTTGTTGGGTTCCAGGCAGCATCAGTTGAGTTCCTTGGTTACTGTGCAGGGTGGTGTAGAATTAATTTGTTTACTTATACATAATTTTGTGTTCTGGAATGTCATATTCTGGAATGTTGGAATATATTCTGCTGTGCATGACTGACAGACTGTTAGGAATTATTCTATATTAGGTGGAAATTAGTTATTTGCCACTATACAACTAACTTGCGCTATGGACAATTTAGGCACTGTATCCTAGCTGACAAGGACAATTAGACAATTCTTGCCGAGATATTTGCAATTTTTAGAATTACGGTAAGTCTGATGTAAATTTAGATAAACAGTTTGGCGTGAATTTGTTATCCATTTATTGTTACTGTTACATATTCAGCAATTGCTGTTCATATGGGAAATGTTTTTTATAAAAACCTGAAATATTTATTGAACTCGAAATTATCAATATATTATCCTAGAAAATATACAGTCTGGGGAGGCTGTTTAGTAGATCAGATAAGGACCCGCTATAGCGGTAAATTATATTCTTTGTGGAGATCTCGACCCGGGAATCGTTGATTAGTAGTTCACATATAGATCTGCCTGGTCGGGGATTCTTATGCAGATAGTTTTACATTCAATTTTCATAAATTGCAATTTGTTTCTAGGATAATTTATATTAGTAACGTTCAAACGTTATTAAGAAAATACTATTTGTACCTTTTCGGCCCAGTCAATTTTATATTTCTGGTTAGTTAAAATATTTGATAATATTAAATTAAAATAATAGTAGGAATTACAAGTATAAATAAATTAGGGCACCGGATTAATTCTACGTACAACTTGCAGGTACTCTGACAAGATTTACAATTGAATCTGGGATTGCTGAAATCCACGAGTTTGGTACATTGGTGAGCATCCACAACGGGAGAAAGTTTCTCAAGGATGACGTCACGGATTGGTACGCGGGAGGGACGGACTGCTCTTCTTGGGGTTAGTTGTACAGTTTTCACCTTTGTATTTGTGAGACAATGTAGAAATATTTCGGCTGCAATATTTTTAAATATTAATTTGACATTTAACTTGACATTATGGTATCCGTTGATCAAATTGTGTATCCATTCCCAGTGCCCGAAGGTTCACGAATTATAAAATATTTATATTTCAAATAATTTACCGAATTTGTTTGGTAATATTATTGATATTTGCTGTTTTATTGTGCTAACGAAAATCTGTGATTAGAACTACCGTTCTAGAAGATAATTTGTGTCGAATTAATTCACAAAATTTATTATAGTTTGTAAATTTTGTGAAATTATTTTAATATTAATAATTACTATAAAGTGCTATTAACTGGTTAATTTAGTTACTGTTCGATAAAGCACCGACCTGAAGGTTATGACAACCGACTTACTGAACTTTATAATTTAATTACTGAAATTGACATAATTGACATTTATTAAATTAATTATGAGTATACCCCCAAATACTGGACCTCCCGCAACGGATGATTATGACACTACCGACGAACAAAGTCAGAGATTAAATATTACACCGCCAGACCCGATTGTTATGTCGGATCAAGGTAAGTCTGTAGACGACCCTGCAGTTTCAAGTATCCCAGATGCTACGGTGCGAGACCAGACAGAAGCTATGATTAACGATGAAATCCCTGACGCTGTCAGCGAGGTAAGTAACTTAATACACGGCCCATCTATCAGTAAGCGTGCTGGAGGACATATGGCAAGTATAACCCGATATACCAACCAAGTTTCTCAGCTATTACTAGACGAAAGCCAAGCTCTACACCGATGTACTCTTGTAACAATTCAAGATAATTATAACGAACTAATACGGAAGCATGTTGTCGAACTGGAGAGCCTTGTAGTAGAAGCTAAAAAACGTGGTGAAAGGCGTACTCTAACACAGTTGTTTGAAAAACTGAAGGAATCTAGAGCTAATATAATTAGGTTAGGTGAACATTTTCATAAAATTCGAGTGGATAAAGGATTACAACTACTCGACGAATCAGCTTCCCAAGTAGATCCAAAGGATGACGAAGATGAAATCGAACAAGCAACTCTGAATTTTATTGACAAACTCACTCAATATTTACTCGAACAAGGAGTTATACTTCCTGGTTTACCATTACCAACCACTGCCAGTGTAAATGTAATTCCACAACGAATTGGAGCACGTGATATTTCGTTGCTGGGCTATGATGTGGAGCAGGCACATTCGAAGGTAGGTGGAGTATACAGTAATGTGTCAATAACCGAATCCCAAAGGATTGCTGCAAGGAATTTAGTGGAACAACAAAGACAATTACGAGAAGAACAAAAAAGGATTGCAGCAGATGAAGTTTTACGTTCACAAACTGCAGCCGCAGAAGCTGAATTACGTATGCTGAATTTAGAAATCGCCAAGTTGGATCGAGAGAAGGTTGCATATAAGGCGACCGCGGATGCAGTAGCAGAAGCAGAGCGAATCAATCAGGAACGCTTAGAGCGAGATCGTGCTCTAAAATTACAGCGCATTTACCTCAATGCCGAAAGGTTAAAACGTGCTGGAATTGAAGCAGAAAAACAAGCTAATCTCGAGGCTAGACGGAATGAAATCGAAGCAGAACAGCGGCAACGTGTTGAAGCCCTTGAAGCTCAACGGAAACAGGATTTATTAGAGAAGGAACAGCATCGCATACAAGCAGAACAGGAAAACCTAGAAGCGATCGCTCGCACACGGCGAGCAAACTCACTTCTAGATAGAATTGATCGTGTAGCATCATCTGTACGGAAGCACAATGCAGCTCAAGATCCGGATGACCCTGTAAGTAGGTTACATTTATTGTCAGCTTTTAATGCGCGATTCCCAGGAGATGAATGGAGTACCCCTAATCCAGAAACACAAGCAGCAGTGAATGAAGAAGGTCTTGAGCAAAATGACGTCATACCTGTACCAGTTAGAGCGGAGCCTGTGATTTCAGTCACACCATATTTAGTGAAAGACAGAACATTAAACCCACGTGAGTTAGAGCTTTCAAGTTCACACCAACCAAGGATTTCATTAATTCCTAACCGAGGTGAGAAGGCAACTCGAAGAGAAAGTAAGTACCATAATGAAATTAAACTTACTGCAGGTAGAGTTAGACAACATCCAACCGATTGTGATTACCATTCACAGCATGCAGGTCAGCTATCCAACAGAGGGAGGATTAATTTACCGGTAATTTGTGATCAATCAATAGAGAATTTCAGGGACCAAGATAGATACCAAAATGGATGGGGTTATACAAATAGGAATAGTCAAAGTCGACCAAATATTGATACACCAGTTGATAAACAACCGCGACCTCTATACTAACAGCAGAACTGTTGAACAGACCAATACCCGTTGATATCCTTCTGCCAATCTAATAAGTTCTCGTCTAACCAATAAGACACAAAACTGCTCTACTGTTAAGTAAAGGGGATCAGGAGCGTGATATTACTAAATTGTAAGGGTTGCTAAATACAAAACCGCTACTTACCGTTAGATGGCGCTAATCTGCCGTACGCTAATATATTTACTAAATTTACACAACTCCTGCAAAATCGCTTGTTCCTTTCTCTACCGATCGCTCGATAGAGAGCTAACTGTTCGAATCTATGAGCCACGCGGGAATAACCAAAACAATAAACCCGAGTCGGCTCCCTAAGCTTACTTAAGACGAGTGCGAGAGGCCTTGCACTCAGAGTATTCTTACGCCTAATTTTATCACTATTAAAGCACGCTATTACCTACGTCTTTCTAATCGCGAATACTGGAGGTTCCCTAACGTAATGTGTGAATGCGAGAATATTTAAATATCAAAACGGTACAGTATCTGTTCCTACGTAAATAACATCACTCCGGGTCTAAAATCGCCTGCAGCTGGCTTTAGACCAGCAAATTACTAGCGTATCGTGCGTACCGAATAGTACAATCTAGCTGATTGCCCGCTAATGCAAATAACCGCTCAGCGTGAATAGTTTACAGTACTCTAATTATTACTTTAGCTACTCTCCGCTATGCTGCGTACTAATTCTTAATTTTTACTAATTAATTACAGTCACAAATATTTAACAGCGTACTAATTACTAAGAGTTCCAGAATACGTAATTCTAATTTATTACGCAACAAGTTTCGCTAGTAATAGCCTAATTTTGCCGTATTACTTTGACCTAATCAGTAACCAATTATTGTAACTAAGAAATAGAAATCAATCAAAGAAAAGGGGGGCGCCTACCTAAACATTCATAATCATAGGCACACTTCAATAACACACCAATCAGCGTCAGAAATTACAGTTCGCAATTATGCAGTTAACTACTGTATAGTCCACAATTATGCGACTCACTATTCGTACTCTACATTTAACGTTGTACGCTCTAATACGCTGTAACACGTGCAGGCCTCTCCCGGGTACATATGGGACTCCTAACTAACCTGATTCCTGCCCCCTAATACTAAATAGAGACGAAACCTGGATCATCAGCCCCCTAATTACTGTACCGGCGATAGGTCTGCCCGTTGCACGCAAGTTGCCCGACCGCAACGTTGACCCCCGCCAGCGTTGCCTGCCTTTGAATCCTCTGCTCTCCCTTAGTCGCTCAACCCCCCGATGTGCCCACCGCCCACTGGCGCCTTAGCCCTCCATTATGCTAATAGCTACCGTAGCGGCGCATGCAAATCACAAAGTCTGACAGTCTCAGGAATCCCTTAGGATTATTGCGCAGAAAAGAATCACATAGAACCATTAATCAAAAGGTAGAAATCATAGTTCAGTTGTAATTAGCAGTAATCGACAGGAATTAATTGAGAAACACAAGCAAGAGTAATCGCACTAGCAAATCATTCCAAGAAATTAATCAAATTAGCAAATTGCAGAAAAATACAAGTATCAAGAAAAACAGTAAGACAGGTGCTAAGGCTAGGTGTCATGTGATAAGAGTGAGGCTCTACCGGCACACCGCCAATTTATAGGTGATCCGGATGGGGTGATGCAATAGGGTGACTCAATCGCTTTCTTATTGGCTCTCCAGTCCGTGCTAGCACTAGACCAACCTGGAAGCAGTTAGTCCAATAAGGAGGCCGGATTGTAGCCCTATTTGCTCCCCTTCCTCGAATTATTACCATATATGGTAATGGTTCACGTCTCTGGCTGCTGAATGGCCAGGACAGCGTCCCTATATGCTAGCCCTACTAAAACTAATATCAGCAAGCACGGAATCCAGGGTCCGAATAAACTTACCCTGGAACTATCTACATATAACCTAATACAAAATTACGTAGGTAGGGCTACATACTATACAAAATGGATGGATTCAAATATATGGGTGTTTTGATTTCCCTATCTAAATACCACTGCGTTATTATGCCTTATCTAAAATATCATGCTGCACAACGGACTAATATTACATACAGTATAACGGACTAATATTGCATACTGCATAACGGACTAATATTGCATACTGCATGATGACTAATAATATGGATACAGCGCCATATACCGTAACACCGCTCCAAGGGAAATCATACAATGTTTCCCTCCAATCGTAGAAGAGTATAAGGTGATGTATACAAAACAAAATAAATTTCTTCCAACCAATCTAAATAACATAATAATTCTACTATTTACAAATATTGCCATAGATATTGCATAATGAATTTACATACAAATTAAAATTACAAAATACTGTTTCTCGTTCGTTCTACATAATGATTACTACATACAAAATTAAATTACAAAATATTACTTCCTTTATTTACTTACAAATTGACAATTTACATATTGAAATGAAACATGGCTAGGACAATGTCCCCCATTTCCCATCTCAAATTGACGATCAACATTAACAAGATAAACTAAATATAAACGTATTTGAGGCTAAATTTTTAACTAAATTGCATTAAAGGCCGATAATCAAATTAAATATAAAATACGTAATAATTTCTTTCATTTTCGGACTTTACTTAATTTCTTATAAAAAACGCAAATCATCTTGGTTTGATGATTGCTAGGACAAGTGAAAGGAGTAAGCCAAACCCGCAAGTTTGTCTCCCCAATCACTTCCTTCGCCTCTCTCATAATATAAATTCAAATAATTATGCAACTAGTGTATATGAGTCTAGTCGGATATTTCTAAAATGCTACAATATACATCAGAGCGACGATGATGTATATATCTAGAGTCTGTCGCCCTGTGATACGATGCATTAACAACCCGCTCCTGGGTTCTTCGGGCTCGCTCCTCTCTTTCGCCCTCTGCTCAGATACACCAGTCGTCCTCTAGTCGACTCTGTTGACGGCGTCCGTGAGGCGTCACTCCCCGGAACCGGCGACGACGTTCCCTGAGCCCCGACAGACTCCCGGCTCGCACTTCTCCCTCGGCCTCGTCCCAATTGTCGCGCTCCCGTGGTCGCTTCCGCCAACTCTTCCTTCTGCAGTTGCACACGCGCTTTCTCAGACGCCCCCTGCGCCTTGCGCTGCAACCGCTGCGCTTCTATACGCTTGTGTCCTTCTGGGCTCCTCCCGGAGGCGCACCCACAAGGCGGACACCTTTCCACCACCCCTGGGGCCAGTCTGACTGATGTTATTATCAGACCGGGCCGGGGGATGGCCCGATGCTTCCCGGGTTCAATTTTCAATTCCCCGATCACACCGGCACAGCTCGTCGAACGTGTAGCCAGATGGTCAGCTACTGTCAACTTACTGTGGCCTGACTGTACATTGAGCCAACTCAGAGAGTCAACCGGCAGGTGGACCAGTCGATAGCGATCGAGCACCAAGGTCGCCCTTGGGCCTAACCGACGGTCTTGTCCCAAGCGGGCTTGCGCTACCCAACATGGAATTTTGACTCGTTTTCACCTGCCTCGCCGGCAGTATTGAAAAAACAATACTGTCTTGCTCAAAAGCTAAGAACAAGTAACCACTTACCAGTCACTGTACACGTGTACTCAACAGATGTTCACAAATCAAGTACACAAATTGGACACATACCATGCACACACAGAGGACATAATCGGTAAAGACAAAATCGGTGTCAAAATCAGGAGGGACTAGTTGTATCGACTAGAACTTGAAAAGAGTCGAGAGTACTTTATTTTACCGTCAGGGTAAAATAACTTGTGTGTACAAAGCATGCTGGGGCGCAGTAAAGTATGGTCCTACTAATACCAGCAGCGTCTGGACCAACTGGCAAGGTTTCCCACACTCACTCGCAGTGGCCATACACACAATCACGTGTACTCACGTACCCACAGCAACAGAAAGCTCAAAGACCCAAACAAATCCCAAAGACCAATCAGCTGAACATGGAGACAATAACATATAGTATCAAAAAAACGGAACAGCTGATGGCCAAAGGAACCCATCCAAGCCCCAAGCAAACTGCCACTGATCGCCCAGATACAAATCACAGTTCACACCACATGAACCACAAATCACGCCATGCCACCACCCCTACTGTGTACAGGACTGGCAGTACGGCAACATGCCGACTAGACGGAACCACGGCACCATGGCAATTCATGGTTCGTCAGACACGAGGGCCTTCAGTGACTCCCTTGCACTATATACCAAATTTAACGTGCCCCCAGACCCTCACGAGTCCGCCGCCGCCTGTTTTCGACACCCCTATAGAGACCTCACCTCTTTAGGTATCGAATGGTAGTGGTCGTCCTTGACTTGACGCTTGTCTTGGACCTCTCCTCCTGGTTCTTTCCGCGAGCCTCGCGCTCCAGCGGTCGTCGCTGTGGTCGCTGCGATCCTTTGCTCTTGTATCCTCTCAGCGGTCAATGAACCCACTGGCACATGAGTCAACAAGAATTCGTTGCGGTACTGTATAGCCGCCATCCTCCAATCTCCTCGCGCGCGTACCACCTTTCTAGTCTCCGTAAATACACCCTTCGTAATGCGATCGCAAATGGCAACGAAGTTCCATGTGTACTTATTGTCCATGTTCAATTGTCTGAAGTACTCTCGAACTACGATAACTCCAGTGTTCTGTGGAAGGTCTTGAGCAGTTAGGATGAGCTCCTGATATTGTGGTAGCGATTGTAAATATGGCTCGTACGCAACATGCGATGGGTCTACCGCCCAAAACCCATATCCCGCTTTAAATGGTAACCAACGCATCTGCGCTTGGATATGGTAATCGGCCACACCCTCCCACTTATCTAACATCTCCCGAAGTAGGTTAGCGCTATGGTTTTGAAAGGAATCATCTCGTAGCTGACATCTTGCGCTACGATGTCCCTTTACCCCGCAATATCCGCATTGAGAAATGAAGACGGTGCACGTATGAAACGAATGGTCGGTCTCATTACACCAACGGCAGACCTTATGCGCCGCCTCTATTACCGCGTCGCACGACTTTAGATTGTGCCTTGTGCTGCCGCACAATTTGCACCTACGCGCTTGTGGAAACCAGGCCCTCTCGTATATGAGGTCTCCAATCGGTTTCGCACTTCCTTCCTTCCCAATGTCTAATCCGATGTCGTCCTCTCCAGTCAACGGTTGTCGATCCGGAACAAAGTAAACATCCTCGCCCTTATCCTCTATCTCCAATATTTCCTCCCGCGTTCGTTTCGGATATGTCTTCTCCACCGGAAGATCTACTCCGAACACCTCTACTAAAGTCTCCGGCCAGCCCTCCTTAACAGGTCTATCAGCCTCCGAGTGGAAGGGAGTACCAAACCCGCGGGTTTGATTCCCGAACCACTTCTCCAAAGCTTCTGGCGTCGGATATTCCATCGACGGTCGGTCTCCCAAATCTCCGATGTTCTGTCGATATACTCCTTCGAATATCGCTAATCCTCTCCTCACCATCGACGTATTCTCTAACGATTGGTTGAAGAACGGGGTTAAGAAACGCTTCATCACGTCGGATTGGATTCCCCCTTTCGAGCGAACGTATTGATCTCCTCCGAATACCAATGGATGACGCTTCAAAACTCGCGCAACGATATCCGCTAATAAACAAGTCACCGTGTTCGACTCAAGCACCAAATAATATTGTAGCGACGCACGGGGTGGCGCGCAAATGTTCCAATACACTAACGCTTGCCGCTTGAAGTGGGATTTGAACTCCGCTCCCGGTGGCGTGTTGTATTCGCCATACGCCTCCTCATACTTCTTCTGCGTCTTCAACTTAAAGTCCCAATTATACAACAAGTGTGCTATAAAGCCCATACCAGTCTTGGCAGAGTTGGGATACTCCCTATAAATTCCAATATCCTGTGCCCATAGCAACAATAGCTTGGTGTCGACAAACGGTCTAGGCAATCTATCTTCCAGATCAGTCATAGCGTTGAAGTCGCTCTCCAAATCGCTCTGGACTCCCGATCCCACCTTGACGTAATCTTGGTTGAGAATAGCCTCTCTAACTTTCTTGGGTAACATCCTGGCGTCGATACGCTCCGCTCCATGCATACCTCCTCGCCTGCATACCTCCAAAATCTGTTCCCTAGGATCCTTCCCCTTCCGATATTGTGTCGTTATGATGGGCTCCGGTCTCTCTCGATCCGCCCTCACACGCATAAACACATGAGTCACACCATCGGCCGCACGAATTTGAATACACTTGCTAGTCAAGCATTCCTGATGGGACCCTCCTTCATTGTCGTAGAACATCACTCTCCAATCCTGCAGTGATTCCTCCGTTTTCCTCCACTGACGCTGAATCTCATCTGATGGGGTCCACATGCGCTCGATCGCCTTGTGGTCATCATATCGGGTATAAGAACCCTTCCTCCTCAGCCACGTCTGGTCTACCTCCTCGTCGTCTGGGAATGTAGCCACCGCGACCCATACCTTGATGTACTTATCCAACCATCCGAATAACTTACTCTCCTTCCCCGGAGCTCCAATCTTATCCAACGTGTCGTAATCTGTGATCTGCATTGGGACATCACGCAAGAACTTCGCGCATAAAACTTCCCGTAAACAGTCAACGTTCCAATGGTCCGCCATTCTTACCATCGGCAAGAATCGTATCGCTTCTCGCGACTCCGGATGATCTACTAATATCGCAGGTTCAGTGCCGTCGGAATAATACACCGGTCCGGGTTGAGATACGACCTGTGGAACAAATCCGGTCACTCTCCTCGTCTCCTCTTGATGTCTATCCGCGGTCTTATTATACTCCGCTATCCTGTTCTCAAATAACTCCTTCGCCTTCACCGCTCGCTCCTCCTGCCGCAACGCGTCTATGTCGTCCTGATGCTCAGGCGTGAGGCTTCTCACTCGGTGAGGTGAAGTAAACGCAGTCCAGGGACTCGAGAGCTCCAAACCCGCGGGTTTGGTACCCGAGTCCCGCGCCGCTTCGCGCCGCGCCTCTAGATCCTTGTAGGCTCGGTACAGCGAAATGGCCGCTGCCGTCTCTATCAAACTGGGTGTCGAACAGGGTTTAATCTCCGTATACGGATCTAATGTCGTAACGGTCGGCGTAATGGGTCTCGGAGGTCGCTTTCCGCTGAAGTCGATACTGATCATCGGGTTGCTCATCGGGTAACCTCCCTCGTTGTATCTAAGGAATTGGTGAGCTGGACATCGCGTTAATATTGGTTCCGGATGTTGCTCGTCTAGTCGGTCGGGAATCGCCACGTCTTGTTTATTCATGCATTCACCACACTTGTAGAAGAGCTTGTATACGCTGAAGACTTTCGGCGTCTCCTGATCCTCGCCTCGAGTCCTCCGATACAGATGCATTCCGTCGAACTGGTCTCGGACTGCAGGTAGAGGCTCCTCGTGTCGTAAATACATATTCATATGGTATAGTCATGCGATTTCCTCGTCCGGATCTGCGCTGATGTCACACACGTCCAAAGCAAAGTCGTAGGGATACCGCGTGCGATACTCTCTCCGCAAGACTTCCATCCGGTCCCCCAACGCTCTCATTCTTTCTCTCCGTAATTCTTTATCATAACTTGGCTTGTACTTTCCGTTCAGCTCCATCACGGACCGCCCATGATAGTAAACGTTAGAGTCTTTACATCCTGGTCGCGCGAATGGTAGCTCCGCCTCCTCTCTGGCAGTAAATCCTCTGCGCGGTTGCGCTCTAATATCCCTCTCCATTATGTTACGCGTATATACATATATATATCCCAATAAGTGCCGTTACGTAACCAACTACAATGTGGGTAAATCAGTTAGATGTCGCCGAAGGACAGACCTCCCGAACCCCCCCGCCTTCCAGCAGTTCAGGTTCGACTCTCTAGATCCCGTCTCTTCCTAACTAACTATCCTCTAACCTATTCCCATGCATAGCGCAAAAACTTTGGAGATAAACTGGCCGTGACCAACTCACTTTTTGATGCCCAAACTACTCCCATTACTCGTACTAAACTACAGTAGTTAGAAAGGACTATAGCCACAATACTCGACTATACCAAACCCACAGGTTTGATAATCGAACATCACACATCCTGCAAACTACTGAGTGGGGTCCGTGCACGCCTCTGGTGCTACTAACCTTTAGCACCTTAGTTGCACTGTTGGCACCAATCTGTGGAAGTTGCTAAACTCAATTTACACTCCTACGTAATATAGCCGTCACCATGGTTTCTAAATGCTATTTTCCAGGCTTCACGACTTTTCAAATTACTGTTATCTATAGACAAATTCTAAAACGCGTCTATACACAGCGTCTGGAATTGTCTTGGGTTCACTTTTCTAATTTTAAAATTTTTAATTTTCCACTTTTGAAATAAAATTTTGTTTTGATACCCACCAGACAAAACTCAACGCAAATCACCACAACCCCGCTCCTATGCATTTCCTTGTATTTGCATACGAGGAATGCATACGAAGTGAGTTGCGTCTAACACTAACTCTGTTTTGAGGCAGGAGACAAATTATAATCTCCCGTCTCGATACGTGTCTCCTCTAATAACACGATATCTTGGACCGGTCGGTCCAAGGTGTGTAAACCATTAGTTTTACACTTTTTTGGGTGCGGACACTTGCACCTAATTTTCACAGTGACTGTGCGCACTATGTTTTGCACGTCTGGGTGTGTGTGCAAGATCACTCCAGTCTCCCAATACTTTCTCTTGACAATGGGTTCGGTTATCAACACGTAATCTCCCCTTTGGAGACTCCGAACCGTTTTGTACCACTTTGTTCTGGTGGATATGGTGGGAAGATAGTATTCCCGCCAATATTCCCAGAATGTGTACGCTACTAATTGAGTCACTTTCCAGCTTTTACGACTATATAGGTCGGCACTAATGGGTTCTGATGCCGGCACAAGAAATGCTGGACTCTGCATTAGCAAATGATTCGGCGTTAATGCAACACCGTCTGGCAACATAGCTATCGGCCTCGAGTTTAGGGTATGCTCGATTTCAATGAAAGCTGTAACCAGTTCGTCGTCGGTAAGTTGTTTGTTCACAGGCAATGTTTTGGCAATGGCCTGCTTCACAGAGCGAACCAAACGCTCCCAACTTCCTCCTCTCCAAGGACTCTCTGGAGTATTAAATCTCCATTCTACTCGTTGCGGCAAAAGTGCTACAGAAATTTCCTTATTCTGTGCTACTTTATGAGCCGCGTTCAACTCGCTATTCCCTCCGACAAAGTTTGTACCCTTATCGGAGTAGAACGCCTTTACTAGTCCTCTCCTGGCCATAAATCTCTTCAAGGCCAGGAGCAGAGATTTGGTCGACATGTCTGCCACACGCTCGATGTGTATGGCTCTACTAGCCATACATGTCAGTAGCAGACCCCATCGTTTGTGGGTCAGCCGTCCACTCTTTGCTTCAATCGGACCAAAACAATCCACCCCTGTGTTCGTAAAGGGTGGGTCATATGCCTGCACTCTCGCTTCCGGGAGTTCAGCCATCTCCTGTTCCAATACTCTGGCGTTCACTCTCTTGCAAACCAGACAGGCGTCATACATAGTGCCGACTGCCCTGCTTGGCTGCAATAGAATGAATCGCTGTCTAACAAACAGTCGACAAACAGTGTAACCTTCCCGCGTGATGTAACCTCTTGTGTATATCCCATAGAATCGCTCTTTGCAATTCTATTGGGTGACTAGGGATTATCACTGGGAACCTAAACTGTGAGTTTATGTCGACAGTCTGGATTCTCGATCTATGACAAATTAAACCCTTATGGATTAATGGACTCCATTTTCTAAGGGGTTCATAGAGAACTGGTCGTTGAGCCGATAATAGATGGAATTCTTTAGGGAAGGCACACATTTGATAATGTTTCAAATGCCTTAATTCCGCTTGATCAATCTCATCCTCTGTCAGAGGTTGTTTCAATTTCCGAATTCGCTCACTATTGGTGCTCAATGGTTCTCTCAAATGTTTCGAATGTTTTAAACAAAGGTACAAAATGTATCGGCTTAACCACGCAGTTCTTTTACAAATTGTCAGCCAAGAGGCAGACGAATTTAGTAATTTGTCATAAACACTGCATGACTCTAATGCCAGTGACGGTTGTCCGCTAACTAATGGAAGTTTCGAATCCAAACCCGCAGGTTTGGAAACCAAAGACTCCATTGTGTCGGTCATTTTCTGTCCGTCACTTACCAATTGTGACTCCGGTTTAGTCTGTAAGGGTGGTTTGATGTCATAACTTACCCTTCCGGACCTAGTAGTCACGTAAGTCTGTTGGTCTGACAGGTCTCCGGGCCGCTCCAATGACTCTTCAGGCCGCACCAATGACTCTTCAGGCCGCTCCAATGACTCTTCAGGCCGCTCCAATGACTCTTCGGGCCGCTCCAATGACTCAAGTTTGGCTTTAGACTTCGACTTAGAGACTTTCTCCACTTTGACTTCTGCATCTTCAGGCATCGGATTGGTCACTATCTTTAGTCGCTCTGGCCAATGTTCCTGTGTCCTCGTTAGAAAATCAGGTCCATGCAACCAAAACTCCTGCGACTCTTCCTGACAGAATTCCGCCGGCATTGCACCTCTCGAAGTTATGTCGGCCGGGTTCAACACTCCCGGACAATGTCTCCACTGTTCCTTCGTCGAAAAATCAACGATCTGAGCGCGTCTATTGGCCACAAATGTCTTTAGTGCAATATTGTCGGCCGCAATGTATACTAAAACCAAGGATGCGTCCGTCCAATAGAATAAGGTCAATGTCGTGTCTAACTCCTCAGTTATTTGCTTACTTACCTCGACTGAAACTACAGCCGCCTGTAACTCTGCACGAGGGACAGTCATGTATTTGACCGGCATTGTCTTTGATCTAGAAGTCACAAAGGCCGTCTCAAACTTGTCCTGACTTACCTCTCGGCGAAGGTAGGCTACCATACCAAAGCCGGTGTCACTTGCGTCACTGAACAGATGCAGCTCTAAATCAGCTGGAAATACCAGCTGATTCGGAAAGTAGGAACGGGGTACATCTATATTTTTCAATAGATGCAACTCGGCTTCCCACTCCCTCCACTGCTTTGCATGTATAGGAGATATTGGTTCGTCCCACTCTACGTCGGACAACCAAATTTTCCTCATGCACGCTCGTGCCTGTAATATAACCGGACTGATAAAGTTCATCGGGTCAAATAGTCTACTCAATGTCGATAAGCAAATCCTCTTAGTCAAAACTTTGTCTGGGCTACTGGGCTCAAATCTAACTCTTACCTGGAACTTGTCTGAGTTCGGGTTCCAAGCGAGTCCCAGTACTCGCGCCATGGGGATTGGTTCTACCCCCAATTCTATGTCTCCGCTCCCGCGATCTTTCACCGGGAACGACTCTAATAGGGCCTCCGAGTTAGTAGTGAACTTGGTTAGAGGAAAACCCCCTGTAGCCAAGCACTCTTGCAGGCCATGAGCCACTTCTATGGCTTGTTCCGCTGTGTCCTTGGACACCAATCCGTCGTCCATATAGAAGTTTCTCAAGATGGACTCGATAACCTCTACTGGGTACTTACCAATCTGGGCTGTTGCCGTTTTCTTTAGAACAAACAGCGTGCCGTTCGGACTATCGCGGGCGCCAAATATCCTAACGTACATTTGGTATGTAACCACTGGGCCGGATAAGTCTTCATTCTCGTACCAGAGAAAGCGAAGGCTATCCTGGTCTGCCTTACAGGCTCTTACCTGGTGGAACATCGCCTCGATGTCACAAGTAAATGCGAATCGCCGCTGTCTAAAACGCAACAGTATTCCAATCAAATAGTTGTTCAGGTTGGGACCATCCATCAACTCTGAATTCAGGGACATACCTCTATAGACTGCTGCGCAGTCGTTGACTACTCGGACTTTGTCTGGCTTGTCAGGGTGAGTCACATAGTGGTGTGGAAGGTAATAAGTCTGGTCTGTCACTAAGTCAGGGTCCTCTACCTTCCCAGCAAATCCCTTGGCGAAATAGTTGTTGATCTGGGCGCAATACTTCTCCCTAATGTCTGGATTCCTCAACAACCGAGCCCTTACTCCGTTTAATCTTTTCAAGGCTAAATTGTAGTTGTTCTCCAACTTAGGTGGTTGTCGACGCCACAACATTCCAACTTCAAAATGTCCAGTCGGTAGTAGACGTATGGTGTCTTCCATCATCTCCAACGACCGTTTCTCATCAGTAGACATGACTAGGTCATATCCACCGGGTTCCATTGCGTCCCTATCCAGCCATTCGACGGTTCTGGCTCCTGTCTCGAGGTCCTGGCGTATCAATTCCTTCTGTAATTCCTCCTCACTGTATTGGAAAATGTCTAGGTCTCGATATTTAGCCACTTGACCCTCCACTATGTCTGTATAAGTCAAAACGTTAGTCAAATAGGTAGCGTGGGCCGCTGAACCAGACCCACGGGTCTGATAACAGTAGTCCTCGGGTTCACTATCTGTCCGGTCGTTGTGAAGTGGTTCCGACAACCTAACATTATCGGGAATCAACTCCTCGTCCGACTCGCTAAAGTCACTATAGTGGTCAATACAGGTTCTCCTAAACTCGTCTATGTCTGGTGGTTCTACTAACGGTGGTTGGGTTATAGGCTGTAATTCGTCGTATCTATCCATTGGCTTGTCGCCACCTGTAAACTCATAAGACATGGGTACTCGTGTATACCAACCTAATATAGTCCTATGGGCATGCGGTCCATTGACATGCGGCTCAGCTGGTCTCGTTTCCCATATCTGGTGTGCGATCAGCTGTTCTGCACCAATTAACATAGAAACATTCCTATAACCTACCTGGTGTCTGGGTATCCTGAGCTTGTCAAAATACTCCTGTGCTATGGGACTCATCAGCGGCACCTTACCTAACTGCCTGCCGAATCCCTTCATAGCTAGACACTTAAATCCGTCCAATGGCAAAGCTTTCCGTTCTTGTCGAGTATGCTGGTCTCTCGGAAGTAGGGAATCTAGTTCTACCGAAATTCTGTGTCCCTTGAGGTCTCCTACCCCGTGCATAGACTTCAACTCTATTTGGATCTCCTCGGCGTTCTGGAAGCTAGAAACAGCTCTCGCCACTTCCTCGTCGATATAGGATAATGTGGACGCAGTGTCCAACATCACATATATTCGCTTCGATCCCTTATCGCCAGTGAGTTTCACCGGAATCACGCTAAATATTTCCGACGTGGCCGATGATAAATACGTCCGCGCGCTGGTCGATGAACTATCCGCGGTGAAACCTTGGCAGGTCACTTCTCTCGCGCTCGACTCGCCATCCTCGTCCGACGAACCTGGTTGATAACCATCGTCCTGGATGCCAGTGTACGTATTCCTTCTTATCGATACGGGTTCTTTGCTCCCCTTCCTGTGAGGATTTCGCTGTAAGTAACGGTCCGTTGGGGTGTGGAAATCCGCATGTAGCAACTTGTGATGTAGTCTGCCGCATTCCATGCATCCGTCCTTGCTGTTCGGGCACTGCCGCCGTACATGACCTGGCGCAAGACATGCCCAACAGGTGTCCAACGTCCGCACTTGAACTCTTCTCTGTTCCGAATTTAATTCTTTGAACCGTCTGCAACTATCCAACTTATGGTCGTCAGATCTTACCTCCTTTAGTAAACAGTATTGGCAACCTACAAATCCATCCGGCAACTCCTGTTGCTTTAACCTAGGTCTATCTAACCGCTCACCTGACCATACTCGCGAGTCTGATCTAAAGGCTGGGGTATTCGAATTATATCTGTCTACTGAGTTAAATGTCACAGTGGTCCTGTCATCGTCAAAACTTACCATAGACTTACCGGTAACAGGTTTAGACTCCCTCATATTCTCTTCTGAGAAGTTTGATTTCATCTCTGCTACTGCGTCTGTGGCTATCATGTCATGAATATGCTGAAGTGTCAATACTTTACCTTGGCCCTCCAACTTATTCTCTAATTTGCGCCATTTCTGTCGATAACGCATGTTTAAATGTCTTATTACGCCTTTCAAAACCTCGGCGTGATCACCATGATGAGGTAGATTCACCGTCTTCAAGATATCCAATGCGTTCGAAATAGCGTTCGCTAAGTTCAACAGCTCTAACGGAGTTGTAATCCTTCCGCCCTTACCCAAGTCTTCTACTATTGACTGCGCCATCTTGGTTTTATTCCCGTAGATGTCACTAAGCGTCTTCATCGCTAACTCAAATGCTCTCTCATTGCCGACGAAGTTATCAGCAATGGCTCTAGGTTCTCGATGGAGCATCTGAAGCAAATAGTTGAACTTCTCGTTGGGAGTAAAGGTGCTGTTGGTTAGCTGCTCGTCGACATAGGTTTTGAAAGTCCTCCAGTGTTTATGGTTGCCCATAAACTTCTGGGGTTGTTGCGTCGGCAGTCCTTGCCTAGCAGCAAACTTACCTATGTCCCTAAGGGTTGCGTCGTTCCGGGTTAACAAATGGTTTAGTTCCGCAGGGTTGTTAAGTCTGGTCCTTTCCCGGTGGTTCCAACTTACCTGCTCCGCGTCGGTCCTTCTTTCCTTATAGTTTCGGGACTTCTGACGTCTCATTTCTTCCTCTTCATCACTTGACTCGGTGTCAGTCCTTAGCGCTCGCGATGGTTTGCGCCCCGAGGCCCTGACCCAAGCCTCCTGAATAAATTTCTCGGCTGAGTTTTCGAAATTGGGATTATGAATATTCGGGACAGGCGTCCTTACCTGAGGTCTATGTGGTATAGTCTCCTCCGATATGCGTACTCGTTGACTAGGCTGTACTTTATCTAACTCAGGCCTGCTGGGATTAGAATTACTTCTTACCTGGGCTGCTTCCTTTAACCGTAGGTTGCTAAGCATGTCCGTTATAGGTTGGATGTGCGGCGATATAGCTTGCGCTAAACTAGCACTTAACTCATCCCTCGTAATAAATTCCTGGCTAGGGTTCTGTTGTATAGTCGGCTCTATCTGAGTAATCCGCTGTCTCTCATATGATCCCTCTTCCGGTTTAACCCGGAAGTTCTCCGTCGAACTGGGTCGGCGCTCCGTCCGCGTATTCCAAACCCGCGGGTTCGGTTCGCCAAGTACTCGTCCCGTCGGAGTTTCTCTAAACTCTTCATTCTCTCGTTCGGTGTATAGTGGTGCGGTGTTCCGATGACGTGGATTCTGCGCGATGGGTGAAGCACTAATACCAACTGGCGTGCGATATGTAGAGAATGGTTTAGCGATCCGTGTACTCGTAATAGCTGGACCGGGTATAGGAATTCTGGTCGTCGTCGACTCGCGTATGGTCGGAGTTCTCGCTTCCTGTTCGGCCTTCTGCAGTGCGAACAGTTCTCGCAACTCAGTCCCTACACTCGCCCCACATTCTTCGATCATTCGCATCCCCTTCTCGGCGATTTCATTCGCCTTCCTAGTCCGTTCTTCGCTCTCTAAACTTAATCTCGCACTTTCCAACTGCGCCAGTTTACGTTCTTCTTCTTCCCTCGCTCGTCTCGCTGCGCCCTCTTCTTCCACACGCGCCCTTTCTTCATACAACGCTTGTCGCTCCTTTTCGATCTCGAGTTCGCGTTCCTTACGTTCGCGTTCAAGTTCGAGTTCACGTTTCTTCTGTTCGCGTTCGAGCTGGAGTTCGCGTTCCTTCTGCTCGCGTTCAAGTTCGAGTTCGCGTTCCTTGCGTTCGCGTTCAAGTTGAAGTTCGCGTTCCTTCTGCTCGCGTTCCGCTCGCTCACGCTTACCTTTATCTTCCAGTTCGCGCAACTTCGCGTCTAACTTACGTGTTCGTTCCCGTTCCCGCTCAGCTTCCTTCCGTGCTTCCGATGCACACAAAACTTCCGCCTGCTGTTCGTCCAGTCGGCGTCTTCTCTCCTCCGCCGAGTTGTGCGAAACAAGGGATCTAGCACATATTACCTTACCTCGCGCGTGACTAACCTGGGAATCGCCGCTGTCTCTAGATGCGTCATCAGGTGGAGTCAACGTCCTCTGTTGGATGTTCTCCGTGGTTGGTAGCACCTGACCCGGTACCACCACTCCATTCTGCATCAACCAGCTAGTAACTTCCCTTTGATAACGGCGCTCCTCTTTATCTTGGATCTCTTCTCGCTCCACTAAGTCTCTTAACTTTGCGTCACTCACCTGAGTCGCCTGCATTTGTGATGCCCATAGCAGCCAGTTTTCCGTCCTAACTCGTCGGAATCGCTCCGATAACTCGCGGTGCTCCAACAAGGCTGCTAAAACCCTGTCGTAAATCCTCGTCGCCACGTCGCTCGACTGAGACTCTACTGCCTTCTTTGCTAGGACTGCAAGCTCCTCCGTCTGCTTGAATAACGCTGAGTTATATTCTCTTCTAATCTCTGCTAACTCTACCCTCCCGATGTTCGCTGAGTCAGCTAACATTTTCCTTACCTTGTCCGCCGTCCGGGTTATATGTCCGGCATGCGCGCGAAGTTTCTTCTTCATCGCAGTGTCGAACTCTCTATCACTTACCTGACTTACACTCGGTGGACTTGAAGGATTATTTCGGGAACTACGGGTACTCCTTACAGCCGTCGGGACCACGGCACTTACCATACCCACAGGTCTGGAAACCGGGCTCCGGGCTCTCGCTTCTGCTACACTACTCTCCCTATCACTCACCTCTGTCCGGGCTGCCGTACAGTCCTTCCTATCAGTAGCGGTAGGGGATCCTAATACTATTACTTGAGGTTGTTGTTCTTCCTCACTAGTCACTGTCTCGTCCTCCTGTTCACTTACGTCAGCGTCGCTCGCTGCGTCGTCATAGTCGGCATTGTCGTCAACAGTAATATTGACGCTATCGTCAGTCGGCGGTCCAGCCGCCGTCTCGTAGCTGTCCTCTAGTGCCTCTTTGTCTGAGACACTCATAGTCTAAATAATGTTTGCCTTCCGGCAAAATTATCTCGCAAAAGTTCGAGATATTATTATAATTTAACCGAAATACGGTCAAATTATTTGTCTAATAATCAGTTGGTCCAAATGTCAAATAAATTCGCAATGCAATATTGTGAATTTAATGGGGTATATAGTTATAGCAAATACTAACACAATATTTAAACAAAAATATTATTATATAGCTACTATATAGCATTAAATACCGGTATAGCACAAAATAACTTTGAATCTAATACAAAATATTCAAAATAAACTTGCCGCCCGAATATTTCTAATTTTATATATAGCTCTAATCAACGTAATTTTAGTTTCAAATATTATATGTATCCACTAGCGCGTGGCTACATCTTCGGGTTGCGACTCTCTCTAACTCTCTCTCTAACTTGAGCGATTCAAAAAACCATGGCCGGCTAAACCTAAATATCCTAACTAATAAATTGAGTTCAGCTTCGCAGTTAAACAACCGATAATTTTTTACTGCTTCCACAAACACATTGGTGCCAACAGAACAACTAACCTTGTTTGCTGTGAGATTCCACGTCCGCGTCCAAAGATTCAGGCTCTCCGCTGATTGCAAACCGAACCCGCAGACCCACACGAACCCCAAACTCAGAAGTTCCGTCTTGCCATGTATCTCCAGATGGTATAAAATAACTAAGCGGTTACCTAACATACCGGTACAAAAACTCTAGAATTTTACAAAATAATTTTGACCGAAACTGAATTCTCGCAAACCTAGCTAAAAATTTCAAAAAACTTACTAATTACAATTTGCCCTAAGGCCTAAGGAACTGCTGTATTCGCAATTAGCAAAACGCACTACCGTACATCCACCGTATGCAGTACAGTAAGTAAAACAGTACACCAACCTAACAGCCTAATGATACTGTATGTGTGGTACGGCAAAACAAATGTCCCTTCTACCGTACGCAGTAACAGCAATCAGCCTAATGTACTACTGTACTATTGTACGCAGCCAGTGAATACAGTAATCTAAACTAACAACCTAAAGGAATATGCTCAATGTCTTACCGTACGCTAGCCTATAGCCTACAGCAGACGATCACGTGCTCTAATTTATTGCCTAATACTATGATACTACTAATCAGCCTAAGAATACACTATCGACTGCTGCAAGCAACAGCCAATAAATGCACGTGTTACTGATAAACAACCGCGACCTCTATACTAACAGCAGAACTGTTGAACAGACCAATACCCGTTGATATCCTTCTGCCAATCTAATAAGTTCTCGTCTAACCAATAAGACACAAAACTGCTCTACTGTTAAGTAAAGGGGATCAGGAGCGTGATATTACTAAATTGTAAGGGTTGCTAAATACAAAACCGCTACTTATCGTTAGATGGCGCTAATCTGCCGTACGCTAATATATTTACTAAATTTACACAACTCCTGCAAAATCGCTTGTTCCTTTCTCTACCGATCGCTCGATAGAGAGCTAACTGTTCGAATCTATGAGCCACGCGGGAATAACCAAAACAATAAACCCGAGTCGGCTCCCTAAGCTTACTTAAGACGAGTGCGAGAGGCCTTGCACTCAGAGTATTCTTACGCCTAATTTTATCACTATTAAAGCACGCTATTACCTACGTCTTTCTAATCGCGAATACTGGAGGTTCCCTAACGTAATGTGTGAATGCGAGAATATTTAAATATCAAAACGGTACAGTATCTGTTCCTACGTAAATAACATCACTCCGGGTCTAAAATCGCCTGCAGCTGGCTTTAGACCAGCAAATTACTAGCGTATCGTGCGTACCGAATAGTACAATCTAGCTGATTGCCCGCTAATGCAAATAACCGCTCAGCGTGAATAGTTTACAGTACTCTAATTATTACTTTAGCTACTCTCCGCTATGCTGCGTACTAATTCTTAATTTTTACTAATTAATTACAGTCACAAATATTTAACAGCGTACTAATTACTAAGAGTTCCAGAATACGTAATTCTAATTTATTACGCAACAAGTTTCGCTAGTAATAGCCTAATTTTGCCGTATTACTTTGACCTAATCAGTAACCAATTATTGTAACTAAGAAATAGAAATCAATCAAAGAAAAGGGGGGCGCCTACCTAAACATTCATAATCATAGGCACACTTCAATAACACACCAATCAGCGTCAGAAATTACAGTTCGCAATTATGCAGTTAACTACTGTATAGTCCACAATTATGCGACTCACTATTCGTACTCTACATTTAACGTTGTACGCTCTAATACGCTGTAACACGTGCAGGCCTCTCACGGGTACATATGGGACTCCTAACTAACCTGATTCCTGCCCCCTAATACTAAATAGAGACGAAACCTGGATCATCAGCCCCCTAATTACTGTACCGGCGATAGGTCTGCCCGTTGCACGCAAGTTGCCCGACCGCAACGTTGACCCCCGCCAGCGTTGCCTGCCTTTGAATCCTCTGCTCTCCCTTAGTCGCTCAACCCCCCGATGTGCCCACCGCCCACTGGCGCCTTAGCCCTCCATTATGCTAATAGCTACCGTAGCGGCGCATGCAAATCACAAAGTCTGACAGTCTCAGGAATCCCTTAGGATTATTGCGCAGAAAAGAATCACATAGAACCATTAATCAAAAGGTAGAAATCATAGTTCAGTTGTAATTAGCAGTAATCGACAGGAATTAATTGAGAAACACAAGCAAGAGTAATCGCACTAGCAAATCATTCCAAGAAATTAATCAAATTAGCAAATTGCAGAAAAATACAAGTATCAAGAAAAACAGTAAGACAGGTGCTAAGGCTAGGTGTCATGTGATAAGAGTGAGGCTCTACCGGCACACCGCCAATTTATAGGTGATCCGGATGGGGTGATGCAATAGGGTGACTCAATCGCTTTCTTATTGGCTCTCCAGTCCGTGCTAGCACTAGACCAACCTGGAAGCAGCTAGTCCAATAAGGAGGCCGGATTGTAGCCCTATTTGCTCCCCTTCCTCGAATTATTACCATATATGGTAATGGTTCACGTCTCTGGCTGCTGAATGGCCAGGACAGCGTCCCTATATGCTAGCCCTACTAAAACTAATATCAGCAAGCACGGAATCCAGGGTCCGAATAAACTTACCCTGGAACTATCTACATATAACCTAATACAAAATTACGTAGGTAGGGCTACATACTATACAAAATGGATGGATTCAAATATATGGGTGTTTCGATTTCCCTATCTAAATACCACTGCGTTATTATGCCTTATCTAAAATATCATGCTGCACAACGGACTAATATTACATACAGTATAACGGACTAATATTGCATACTGCATAACGGACTAATATTGCATACTGCATGATGACTAATAATATGGATACAGCGCCATATACCGTAACACCAGTAGTAGAAACTAAGGTGACAATGGAACAATTAAAGGAGACTCTGAGGGAGTTCACTGAACCAGTGTTGCAACGAGTTCAAGAAGTTAGTGACAAGGTTGCGCGATCTGAAAACCGAAATGCGAAATTTAATCGATTTCAATATAACACGGACTCCATGGATGGAGAAGCTTACACTCAACAAACCTGGCCTGGCAGGTCACATCCTTTTCAATATTATAATAACGATAGTGATCAAGGAAATGAAAAGGAAATAAGAACAGGTAAGTATTCTAAGCCAAGGAAAGATAAAACATTATTGCGCATGTCAACACAGAAGCCAGAAACATTAGAGACGATTCCAGTAGCGGCTGATATGGTGACAGAGATTTCTCGATGGGCGGCACGCCAGGGATTACCACCTCAGAAACCTCCCCGTTTTTCAGGAGACCCAAAACACTGGAGGACCTTTAAGGAGTATATTGAGTCACAGATTATTGCTAAAGACTTTACAGCAACTGAGAAATTTCATTATCTTTTACAGTTATTAGATAAGGAACCTCGTGGTTTAGCTTATTCATTTACCGGCAATCCTCGAGCATTTTTGCATTCATGGGAACGATTAAGTGATATCTATGGCAACAAAACTAAGATGGCGATGTCTATAGTGGAAGAGTTAGGAAATGGCGGACCAGTCACAACCCCATATGAGCTGCTAAAGCTCGCAGATTCCATACAAAATGCAATCCATATCCTTCCCACTGTAGGTTGTGAAGGTTATGGAGACCGTCCTGATGTACTTAAGGATATAATAAGGCGATTAGATTTGAGACACCGACAGAAATGGAGAAAACTAGAAAGCAAGATAGAGGACCGAGGTCAAACATTACGGTTGAGCCATCTCTATGAATTAATCTCCCGCGAGGCCCTTGCTGAACTCAGATCGAATTATTCCGAAGAATACCTGCAGGTAGAGAAACGTCCAGTTGGAAAACCAAAGACCACTTTTACTCCCGAACGATCAAAGTTCACTTTTAATTCGGTAGCTGATGCAATTTCTTCAAAACCAGATAAGAAGGTACCTGCACCTATTGGAATAACGTTAGAGCGGCAAGAACTGGCATCAGACTTCCGAGGTTGTCAATATTGTTTCCAGAAAGGTAAGAGTTATCAGGACCATAAACTCCAACATTGTACTAGTTTCACCAGATTGAATATAGACCAGCGGCGTCTGGCGATTAGATCCCTGAATGCTTGTTGGAAGTGCTTGGAAAAAGGACACAAACGTCGAGATTGCCCGAACACACTTAATAAGGGTTGTAACAATTGTGGTAGGTTACATCACCAGTTATTACATACAAAACAACATACACCTACAAAGCAGTTTCGTGCTGATCACCCAACATTAGTGTTGAAAAACACCAACACCATGAGACGCAATGTGACATTCACAGGTATCGGAACAGACACTATCAGCGAGCAATCAGGTTCTTCAGATGGAGAAACGAGAACTGATACGGTGATTTCCGAGACAGCGAGTGGCCCAAACCCTAGTATAACTCTGCTAACACAAACTCAGTCAGCAGGTTTTAGTGTGGTGCCGGTGCGTATTCGCGGTGAACTTGGCACTAAATGTATATACGCCATACTTGATCCAGCGTCCACAAATAGTTACATAGATAAACAAGTTGCTAGCGTTGTTACGGATGTCCAGCAAGGTAAATGTATGGAATATCATATTAGTTCGATACATGGGAGACAAGCTGTGCCTGTAACAAAAATCAAAATCACCTTAGACTCTTTGCTTCCAAGACACCTCCATACTCAAGCTGAGAGGGATATGTTACCTTTGGAAAATCTGACATTCCATGCAATGGAACATTTTATCAACCTTTTAGGCCCGGTCCCAGCTCCATTTCCAGAAGAGCGTGAGTATTTCTGTTCTCTGGGAATACCTGAGTGTAAGGTTAATTATCGCAATATAGCTATGCTTATTGGATTAGACCAATTCAATATACATCAAATCTGGGAAACACGTCCAGCTATACCAACACCAGGTAAGCCATATGCTAGTCGTAGTGTAATAGGGTGGTATACTAGAGCACCAATACACGATCCTGGTGAAGACGACGGAACTACTGATGAAACTTATATTTCAAAGGCTAGAGATTATTTTTCGATATTGCCTAGTAACCAAGAATTGTCCTTTACAACATTACAGTGTGACAATGATTCACGTTGTGACAATGACTCACGTTGTGACAATGACACACTTTATGACAATCACTCACAATCTGACAGTGGTTCACAGTCTGACAAGGACTCACACTCTGATAGTGACTCTAAATGTGACAAGGATACAAATTCTGATGACTCACAGTGTGACAATGATTCACAGTATGACAGGGAATTACAGTACAGTGCATCAGAAAATGACAGTATATTGGACGAAATTTTTAGTGCCTCTGATGACACTGTTTCTGATGGTGATCATGATCATGATGGTATGACTTTAGAGTCCAGTCTACAACAATTGAACGAGCCGTATATTGCAGAGATCCTACCCATTTCTACAAATTTATTAATACAAACTCGAGTCACTTCCATAGAAACCATTAAAAACCCAGCTTCATGTATAACTGAGCTAGAACAAGCATACGAATTTTTAGATATTGACAATGAAATGAATAGAAGGGTGATGAAGTGGTTAGAACAGGACACTGTGGAACCGGACAGCTATGACGTAGCCATGTCGGAGAATGAAGAAGTTGGAATGCTTTGGCGTGATGATGTACCTAAGTTAATTAATAATAGACCATTAGCTCTACGTCGTTTACAATCTATTAGAGAACGCCTTCTACGCAATCAAGTGGTACATGATCAATATCGTGCCCAAATTGATAATTACATAGAAAAAGGGTATGCAGTAAAAATGGAGCACCCTGACGTTATCAGTGACCAGACTTACTACCTCCCGCACCACTATGTAACTCACCCCAACAAGCCTGGAAGAGTGAGAGTAGTATGTGATTGTCATGTAAAATACCGCGGGATGTCACTAAACTCACAGCTAATGGATGGTCCAAATCTTAATAACTATTTAATAGGAGTTCTAATGAGATTTCGACAGCGGAGCATTGCCTTTACTTGCGATATTGAGGCAATGTTCCATCAAGTGTATGCATTGAAACGAGATAATGACAGTCTTCGGTTTTTGTGGTATCAGAATAAGGATTTGTCTGGCGAACCCTCTACTTATCAGATGTTGGTGAGGACATTTGGTGTAAGGGATAGTCCAAATGGCGCTCTTTTTGCATTAAAACAAACAGCTATACGACAAGCTGATAGTTTTGACAAGGAGATTGTTGATACAGTGAAAAAGGACTTCTATACTGATGATGGCCTTAAGTCATGTGATACAGAATGTCGAGCGATTGAGGTAGCACACGGACTTCAAAACTGTCTAGCCAATGGGGGTTTTCACCTTACAAAATTTATCTCTAATTCGACGGCCTTGATTGCTTCATTTCCTGAAAAGGATCGTGGGAGCGGAGCGATTGAACTAGAATTCGAACCGATACCAGTTTCGAAGGTTCTTGGGTTGTCATGGGATCCGAATAATGACAGTTTAAAAATCCGTGTGAGAATTGAGCCAAATGATGCAACATTAACGAAACGCATCTGTCTGTCAAAGATGAGTCGGTTATTTGATCCGTTATGTTTTGTCAGCCCTATCATTTTACAGGCACGTATCGAATTACGTAAAATATGGCAAGCTGGATTAGAATGGGATGAACCAATACACACAGAACACGCTGATCAGTGGAATAAATGGGAACATCAACTACCCGCACTTGAGACACTAGAATTGCCGAGAGTCTATTTTCCAAAGCAAATGGCGTTTCCTACATCATTACAATTACACTGTTTTTGTGATGCTAGTTGCAACGGACTTGGAGTAGTCGCATATTTCCGCAGAGAAACTCATCCCGGGCATTTTGAAACATCATTTGTAACATCGAAGGCGAAAACTATGCCAAACAAATTTATGACGATACCACGAGCTGAACTTCAAGCAGCTACGATCGCTATTGGAGTTGCAAAATTAATTAAACGCGAAATCGAAAGTGACATAACTGTGACCTATTGGACAGATGCGACATTAGTGTTAACCTATATAAACCATGATGACATTCAATTCAAAACTTTTGTTGCTAACAGACGCGCACAAATTCTAGAATATTCCATTAAGGAAGATTGGAGGCATTGTCCAGGTACAGTCAACCCAGCAGATATCGCCTCAAGGGGGATGATGCCTCAGGACTTTTGCAAACCCGAAGTGCAGAAATTTTGGTTACGTGGCCCAGAGTTCCTGAGTAAATCCATAGAATTATGGCCCCCATTATTCGATTGTAAGTTAGGAATTCTTCCAGCAGAGGCAGAAGTTAAGGTTGAGAAAATCCGTAAATCAAGTCCAGAAATTCAAGTTTCATCAGTTCAATCACTAGGAGTTGACATGGAGCGGATAGGTGATGACAAATTGGATTTTAATGATCAACCAACAACATTAGTTACGACTCGATCAATGACAAAGGCCAAGTTGGGTCCAGTTATACCAAACTCCGTCTATCAACAAAAACCAAATGAAGAAGAACTTACTAGGAAGATGGACCATATTGAACCAAAACAAGTGGATCCAACCAATACAAATATAATAAAGGAGGTAAATATCAGGAATAATGTGCCTGTTTTCAAATCGACATCTCATGAAACAAGTTCGAAGTTGGAAACTCGTAAACCCAGTAGCGAACACCGAAATAGTTGTGAGGTGAACAAGTTTCCAGATCGATTTAAACCACCTGAGAGGTCGCAATCAATTGCGAAATCACCAGACGACTCCGCAAGATTTGTTTATGATAGAATAATTAATATGACGTCATCATTTATAGATATATGCCGTAAGGTAGTGTAAAAGCTTCTGTGGGATATAACTGGCCCCTTTTGCTTCGCAATCCAGTTTCCCCCCAGGCGCTGGAATACTCTAAAAAGGTTTTCTAACTGTATATATATTCCCCTCGCCCGCAAGGTACCTTTACAGGTGTTTTAACGGACATAAAAATCATTCTGCTATATACGTATTTTGGCGGACATGGTAAGGCAAAAACTTGTAATGCACCAACTACCTTTCACAGCTTAGCCGTGATGATTCATATTACGACATCTAGCAGCTGGTTGCTGACATGGAAACAGCCATTGGACGCGTGGTTCTTTGTTTGGCTTGGGCCAATCAGGGCGGTTTTTCCTGTCGACGTGTAGCTTTTAGTCGATCATAAGGAGAGTGTTCAGTCTTACTGTTTTTACTTGATACTTTGTTGTTATTGCTGTCTAAGCCAGAAACACCGGCCTTTAGGGAAGAACTCTAGTAAACTGCTTAGATTATAGAAAGTATAACTGTTACCGGCGGCGGTGTTACCTCACTTAATTTAACTGCACTAATCATATTGTTTGTACTGCTATTTACCGTCAGTTATTAATTGTACCTATTTGTTGATGGAAATATTGCTCTTTGGATAATACGGATAAATCACCCTAATTCCCAATTTTCTTGATACACTACAGGTTAGAGAGACCGGCTATACCTAACAATTGCGATTTATATCAATGTGGTGTGTATTGAATCTAATGTTATTTAGTAGACACTACCTGAGTCAATTGCTGTTCTCTTCATGTGTGATCAAATATACTGACGGTCGGCAGAATAGTGTGCATGATTGTGAGTGTGATGTGACTGGTAACAAAGCATTTCCTAAAGAATGCGACTTATACTTTAATCATAAGCCTTATCGTTGCGTTTAGTATAAGTCCTAGCTCTGTTTAAATAGATAGAGCGCCACGTCCTAAAGGAACTGTTAATATTTCCCGAAAGTTAATAATATCTGTCAGAAATTACATATTAGTGATCTATCGAATAATACAATAGGTTTACACTGCAACCTTACACTGCAATAATAAAATCTAAGCATCCGAATTCAGCCTCCCGGGTGTAGATCCATCGGGTGAATGATCGCGCATGGGCTGGCTTCGGCTAATGTTTTGTTTATTAGCATAAAATATTGTCGTATGCTAAAGGTGTGTTAATTAACTAAAAGACATATAAATTTTGGCAGGTTAAACTGCTAAAGGTCTTCAAAAGCGCGAACAGTAACAGTTATTTAATCTTATTGCAGTAGGCAATAAGGTTGCAAGTGTAGGCATTAAATACAGTTTAATACTGTTCTGTCGAACAGTAACAGTTTATAATCTTATTGCAGTAGGCAATAAGGTTGCAAAATACCGTAGTGACTAGTAAAACTGAACCGGTGCTTCTGTAGGTCAGTAGGCCTAACTGTCATCACCGGTACCGGTACTGCTGTACAAGTACATTTAGTATTATTCGATTTTGATTATTGTATACCGGTAGGTCTCGATATTAAATCGGGGACGCCTGGTTTTTATTGGGATTTTACTTAGGTCTATTTCTGTCAGTTTTATTTACTAGTAGGCTAATATTGAGCAGAAGGCGTGTGACCCTGCTCAGATTGTTCAGATAATTGTAGGCTGAGCTGCTGTCTGACTGTTGTTGAGTTTGGAGAGATTACGGCGTGTGTAGAGTTTGTCTGATAAAGTGCCGTTAGTAAGTTGGGGCAGCCATATGCTGAAGGTCAATCCCCTCTTAAAGAATAAGTCGTACTACCGTGTTAGAACGCATACTAACTAACAGTCTCAGAATCTGCATATACTGTAGTTTATTTAGGCTTGATTGTAGTCTGTCAGTGTTTTAGCCTGTGTTTGTTTGTGTGGTCTGTTCAGGTACCGTAATAGTTATTACTCAAATATTTGTAGGCTGGATTGTTGTCTAGCTGTTTTTAGGTCTGAAGGGATTGCTGCGTGTGTAGAGTTGGTCTGATAAAGTGCCGTTAGTAAGTTGGGGCAGCCATAAGCTGAAGGTCAATCCCCTCTTAAAGAATAAGTCGTACTACCGTGTTAGCACGCATACTAACTAACAGTTTCAGAATCTGCACATACAGTAGTTTGTTTAGGCTTAATAGTAGTCTGCCAGCGTTTGGTTTGTATTTGTTTGAGTATTCTGTACGGGTAGCGTAATATTTATTATTCAGAGTTTATGCGATTATTCGCAACATTCATGTCCCCAAGTTTATTCCTACAGTAATTGTGCTTGTTATACATACCGTTATAGTTAAACTAACCCCGGTACTACATTAGGGCTGCTCGGCGTAGGTAAAGACTGACGACTTTGTGCTTCGGTCACTCCAGCAGATGCCGTGGTTCTTTTAACTGTTCAAGTATATTTAACTACTGATTATTTGTTATACCGGTACTTGTACCTAATTTAGGGTTTAGTGTACAGTGCTTTCCGAAGTAATTAGTGTAGGCAGTATATTTGTGTTGTAAAGTGGTTGATAGGCACATTCGTTAGCTCTATTAGCTTCTGGGTAGGAACAATCCGTGATACATAACGTAGTACCTATAGCGATACGGTTATAGGTCGTCAGGCGGTGGTATTTTCCTATCTGGACAGTACAATATATTTACTACTACTTATTATTTCAAATACCGTAGTACCCTGTCCTTTGTAATAGCCAGAAATCTAACCCTTTGTTGGACTGGTTTGTAGACTTCCTGTAAAATTACCCTAAAAATTTCGTACGTAATATTTTGTTGTGTTTAATTAGAGAATTAATCTCACCCGTATCGTAAGTAATTTGTAGTATTAAGTAACTTAGGTAAATTAGAATTATCAGTTTTAGTGTCAAATAAATAGCACTTCACTTAGAGGCGTTCAGCTTCTGTGTAGTGACTCCCCCAGAAATAATAACATTTATTTCAAATATTGACAAAAACCCATTTAAACGGGTATATATCTATTATAAATCAACTCAAACGATTTATAAATAATAGGCCTGCCAGACAACAACTAGGTCTCAATATCAGTTGGACTACTGCTTAAATAACGATAATAAAGTAAGTTAAAGTAACCAAGTAACCCTAAATATTCAGAAATTCAATTATTCTAAAATAATTGATAATTGACATACCGGTATTTACCATAGGCTTATTATATTTATCTCTATAAATTTGAGCTGAAATCATACCGGTACTCTGTAATTAATCTAGTCCGTAATTATACTTATATATACTATAAGTGTAAGCTGTATACCGGTATTCACTATAGGCCTATTATATATTTATATATATCTGTGCTAAATTTATATACCGGTACCCTGTGACAAACCTAGTTTACAATACTTATATATATATTATAAGCATACCGTTATTCTAATATATTATATATATATCACGCTACACTGAGTAGCAGTATCGGTAATTAATTATTAGGCTAACAGTGATACTGAATTACTAGACTTGCTTTAACTGTAATATAGCAGTAGGCATTCGACTGTACAATCAAACATGGCTGACACAAGGCAAACTCTGTCAGATAGTCTTTTAGAAACAACAGCCTGTTTCTCAGATCAAAGTGTAGAGAATCCCAGACCGAGGTCTGAGACCCCTCCTACTGTAAGAAGGGCAACCCCTGCAGTAGTTGTGTCAGAACCTAGGTTGGTAGAAGCGATTTCGCAATTTGCGAAGTTAGTGAAGCGCCGTAGGTCTGCCATAGGCACTCGGGCCCAAGTTAAGCGGGATCAGGAAGCAGCTGTCAAACAGCAGCGACATCCTAGCCAAGAACCTAGTTCCCAGCAGCCCGATAGCTCCAGTAGTTCGGAGACTGTTGAGCGGACGCCCGAACGCGGAGCGAAGATGGCGGATACGGTTTATGATGAGCGGCCAACCTTTGAAGAATCAACCGACGCCACTTCTTCTCAAGTGGAAAGCGAAGTGGAAAGCGAAGTGGAAAGCCAAGTGGAAAGCGAAGTGGAAAGCGAAGTGGAAAGCGAATTAACAGCAGCAGAGAAGCCACGAACTAGAGATGCCATTGACATCTATCTGTCAGACTATCAGCGATTCGTAGGAGACGAAGAGTTGAGGAGACGACTGTCTGGACTTCGCCCTAATAGTGAAGGAACCAAGCTTGTGTTGGACGCAATCGATGCGGAAATGTTAGCTGCAGAACAAGCTAAATGTGATGAAAAACTCCGCCTCGTTAGAGTCCAAGAAGAACAAGTAAAGAGAAAACTAATCGAAAGCAGAAAGAAAGCAGCAGCGGCAGTGGCAGAAGCAGACAGAAAGGCGGCAGAAGCAGTGGCAGAAGCAGACAGAAAGGCGGCAGAAGCAATAGCAGAAGCAGACAGAAAGGCAGCGGCGGCAGAAGTAGAAGCAAAAGGAAGGGCAGCGGCGGCAGAAGCAAAGGTGGCAAAGGCAGTGGCAGAAGCAGAAAGGAGAGCATCTGAGCAGACTACCCAACTGGAGTTGGAGAATCTGCAAGAGACACAAGACAGTATAAATAAACAGTTTACTGCTAATCAAATGCAGATGATGAGAAAATCTACTCCCAAACGCCAAGGATACACATCATCGGAGGAAGGCGAGACCACCGATCCTGAAGGCAGAAGAAATAGATCTCGTCTCAGTAGGCGTAGAAAGACATCTCACCGTCGCAAATTGCCTGATTTGCCCCCAGCTGTTAAAAGACAGCTAACTAGCACAGACTTAGGTAGTGCAGAACCCATAGAACAATTTATCCAGGTCAAAAGACTCCCTACTATAGTCGATGAACCTGAAATAATTAGGCCTGTTGTTCCCAAAGTCACTTCTGTGCTAGAGACCCCTGCACTTCCAGAGCTTAACTCTAAATTCCCTTTACATAGTACTACACTGCCTGTACCCGGTGGAACAGTCCAAGAGAATACCCCTGTCCAGATAGCAGAGAGAGAAATCAATAATTTGTCTCCCGTCGTCCCGCGTCAGCCCGCTACTATGTTGGCGACTCCCGCTTCGGCGGTTGAGTGGGTGGAAGAGGGACGGCGGGGGATGAATCTCCTGCTGGGACAGATGCAGGAGACTGTCCACCAACTTAAGGGAACAGTGAGGGAAAGTAGAGCAGAGTTGCAAGAAGTGCAGCAAAGTATCGCGCTAGAACGCGACAAATTAGTCAATATCCAAAACGGCATACCAATACCCCCTGTAACATTGTGTCAACCTGTTAGGCCTGAAGTATTACATGCGCAAGGTGTGGAGCCTACACGCATCTATGCTGCTAGTGAAGTTGAAACTCCTATAACAAACCCTATTAAGGGTGATTATAGACCTGTTATTAATGATATTCCCTATAGACCTGATAATGATCCGAGAAATTTATATACCGATAATTCGATATTAAATAACACGATGGCCCAAGAAAGCTTTACGCGTCAGATGGCTAGAACAGAAGCCCGCCAAGCGGTCAAAGTGGGAGAGATCGTCAAATTCAATGGAGATGAGATGAAATGGTTACCTTTCAACGAATATTACAAAGATAGCATACAGAACTCTGTACTATCTAACGGAGAGAAACTTAGATTCCTCATCAAGTGTTTGGAAGGACCTCCCAAGTTAATGGCGTTAAAGTTTATTGGACATCCAGATGGATTAAGACAAGTTTGGGATACATTAAACATCAGGTATGGTAATAAGGATAACATAGCTAAGTATTTGTATGCAAAATTAGTAGCCCCCCGACACTTCCTTAGTAGCGAGATTATAGAGTTTTCCGATGAAATTCAAGAGATCTGTAGACAACTGGACTGGTTAGGTAAGTCGCATGAATATCAGAGTTCCATGGTTATTGGAGCCGTAGTCTCTACTTTACCAAAGGGTGGAGTATGTACGCGCTGGGACAAGAAAGTGTTGTACATGAATGAACAACAACGCCGAAGCCCTACCATGGCTGATCTCATGTCCTTCTTAGATATTGAAGTAAAATTACAACTCATAAGGCAGTCCAGAGAGAAAACATCGGAAAATAAGGTAAGTGAGAAACCCGTTTCTAGGAGAAGGATAATACCAGTGTGTTATACTGACGACGGCGAAAGCCAAGCTTCTCAAGAAGAGGACAGCGGGAAAGACACAGCAAAATCTTATTATGACAACAAGACCTATAAAGACGTAAGTAAATACAAGTCTCGAACCAGTGACAGGAGAGAACAGGTAACAACAACTCCTCCTACGTCTCCTAAGAGAATTCACGGAAGAAAGCCCGAAGAAAGAACGAGAGTGCATAACGTTAACCAAGTTAAGGTGAGTAACATCAAACCAAAATGTGCGTTGTGCGACGGGCCCCACCGTTTGAGTGCGTGTGCAGAATTCCTAAAGAAATCCATGGCAGATAGACGTGGAGTCCTGTGGGATAAGCGGTTATGTTATAACTGTCTCAGACGCGGACACCAGCGGCGAACCTGTTACTCTGACGCAAGGTGTGCTAAGTGCGGCGAGAAACATCATAGCTTGTTACACACGGAATTCGAACGAAACAGCCCGAGTCAGGTAAGTGAGCCCGAACTACATGTCCAATTCAGTGATGTGAACGACACTGACCAAGGTTCTGAGTGGGAAGGATTCTATACAGACGAATTCTCCGATGCCAACGAATCCTGTTATCTAATAAATACCACAGTGTATCGAGCACTTACGTATGAAAAGGACACTGACGAGTTTACTCCAACTCCTTTTGACAAACAACCATCTTGGAAAATTCCAACTTCCAACATAGGAATAAGAGAATTTCCTGTAGTGCAAGTGAGAGTTCATGGTCTCAACAAGAGTTACATAGTGAACGCCCTACTTGACTCCGGCAGTACAGGAACATTCATCGATCAAGAACTAGCCGAAGACATCTTTGCTGGACAACCCAAATTCCGAACTTTGTTAAATATGTCAGGAGTTATACAGGTTTGGAAATCTACCATAACGGCAGATTACTATGTAGGTGCGTTGTCCACCCCCCAGGATAAATTAGGAGCACAAAGTATAAGGTCAGTAAAAATGGTGGCTATAAAGAACTTCGCTACTACCCAAGCAGACCTTTATAATTGGGACGAGGATGAGAGCATCCAACATCTTAAGATACCTCGATTCCAGACGGATTATCCTGGAGTGCAAATACTTATCGGCCAAAACGCGCACGAGGCGCTCGAGACATTGGAAAAACGACCTGCTCAACCGCAGCCACTACAAACCTATGCGGTAAGAACTAGAGTAGGTTGGTACTTTACTGGTCCTTCCCGCAGAACTCTCGAAGAGAGACTACCATCAGAAAGACTATACCAGATAAATGGTTTGGAAGTGGAGAGCAGTGAAGTGGACGAACTAACTGAGGGAACACCATACTCCTCAGATAATGACGATATTAACTCCAATGAAGATCAATGGAGACATCGCCCCGAGATGATTAATCTAGCCGACATCGCTTCCAGAGGAGCGACTCCTCAAGAACGGATAGATACTCCCGGCTGGTTAGGTGGACCCGACTCCCTAAGTAAAGAAGAAGATGAATGGCCTCCTCATCTTACCACGGCGGAGAGTAGACAGGCCAAGGGAGCGGAGAAAGTAACACGACAACCCAATCACCCAGCTGGTCGTTTATGTTTACTGGAAAGAGACCAAAAACTGTCCGGAAACTATGGAAGGCAAGATACTCTTCCTACGACCACTTCCCTAATCCGACAAATATCTAGGGACTCCATAACGTGATAGCATGTGGAGTGGGCGTGTGACTATATCATTTTATATTTGTTTTTATTTTCTATTTATGTATGTATTATTATGTAATTTTATTATAATCGTTTTCTTTAATTTTATTTAGTAGAAGGTTATTTTAGAATATTTAGTAAATTAGTGCAATATATTAGTGTTTATTACGTATTTAATTACTTACAATATATTTAGTGCGACGGCAAGAAATAATTATTTTTCTCTTTCCTTACTGTCCGTATTATATTATAAATGCGAGACTATAGTAAGATGACATGTCAGTACTTCTTAAAGTACAATAAAGCCACTACTATATTTAAGTATTATTGGTAGGCAGAGTATTAGGAATGCAAAGTTCAGATCCTCGTGTCTCGGCTAAACCAAGCTCTGGGTAGACCTTGGAAACGACTTGCCTCTTCACACTGACATTGCTTCGTGCGATATTGCTCTTCTACCTTATAACAAATAATACATATAGTAGCGTGATGTCCCTCTAACAGTAGCGTAAATCGCAAATAAATCTGTTAAACTTTTGACCATCTGTAATTCTAGTCGATTAAGATATCGTGGCACCCACCGATATACTTGAAAGACAAATTCTAGAATCAGTGGTTAACGTCCCCAGACAAGTTCTGGAATAAATCGGTGCCCATCCTAAATATTAATTTAATATTTATTAAAATCTGTAAAATCCCGATCCTTTAAAATTTCTAGTCAATTAAGATATCGCAGTATTTACCGATATTCTTAGAAGGACTATTTTATAGAATTAAGGATCCTAAGTCCCCAGATATGCTCTGGAATAAAATTTGTGTCAATTTAACATCAAATAATAAAATTCACGGGAATAAATTTAAATTCATATTCGAATGAATTTCATAAATTGCCATTTTGTGCAATTTACAACATTCCCAAAATTCCAGTAATTAATAGATCATGGGAGCGGAGATTCATATTGAGTGTACTAGAGCGCGAGAATCTCCAACATATAGTCAATAGCCGATAAAATTTATAAAATCATGCATAAAGAGGATATTGACAATTAAAGAATTACTATTAAATAACATCCCAGATCTGTATGCCTGAGGATTGCCCTAATTCTACCGCTAGTTTTCCATAATGTCACCATGGCAACACCCACGCTAGAATTAGAAACAAGTTAAAGGACCAATAAAAGCTTGCCCCATTGCGTAGCATAAGAGTATACATAGCGCACTATTAGTATCCAAGGATACATAGTAATAACGTGACATTCTGGAAGACACTGACTAACGGACAAATGGCATGCATGTGTGCAGTAAGTAATGATTGTATGGAATTTGTGCGTTTATAGGTGAATGTTACTACTAAAGTGTGTTTACAGTAGCTAATCGCAATTGTAAAGTAGCCCTAACTCTACCGAGATAACCTCAAGTGGAATCAAGCCTTTGGGACGGACAGTGGTGGGACTTGTGTCGATTATCGTTGTCGTGCTGTTGCTACATGTTGGCGCAAACACTGCGACAGCGGTACATCGGCGCTGAGAAACCCACTGTCCGGGGGCAAAGCCTAGTAGGCAGCGACGCCCGCTTGCCTAAAATATTAACTCATATTGATATTAATAAACTCAGATAGCAGATATGACGGAATTGATAGAAGATGACCTTGGTATTAGAGAGCGATATAATCTACCTTTGCAAGCGTTTGTGGATAGCTTGATACGCGGTGAAGCCGATCCGACTATTACGGAGGACGATGGTCGTTATATCGAACCGCCGATGTCCCAGGAACAACTTACGCGTGAAGCGGACTATAGAAAATTCACCGCTCGCTATACGAATCGCAATGGTACGTATATGGACTTCCTAACTACCGGCCATCCTATCGATTTACATGATACGGACGATGTAGACACCGAAAGGGAAATGGTTCTATTTAAATATCATACCCAGCGGCGTCGTAACGATAAAACGAGAATAGATCACGAAAATTCTATTCGTAACAGACTGGGAAGACGAACCAATATGTCTAGAATCTGAGGAGATTCAGCCTATCGCGCTCGGAACAGCGACAACGATTACATCCTAGAATGGTATCAAGGTCCACAGTGTCTCACTGCGTACGATTATCGCCATGCCAACTATGTTTCTCGGCAGCGTTGTCGGTTATGCGCATCGAGAGACCATGTTACGCCCATGGACACAAACGTCCGCTGTTCCTATTTCCACGAACAACCGGCGATGGAAATTTATTGAGCGTATTGCAGATTTAATAATTTGCATATTTTTGCGGTTTGCCCTCAATTTATGACTCAATGTCACCACTGTCCACTAAAGGGACACGCCAGTTTCGATTGCCCTTTTAATCGCGATTTGGAAAGCGTAGATGAAATGATCACACTACGTTACATTAGAGCTTGGGAAGCGAACGCTGATTTACATCGTGATTCGCGCCATCGCTATTATCCTGGACGCGCTTACGAAGGAATTTATGCGTTCCATCCTTATCTATTCGCTTCTGTCGAACAGAAATCACGCATATCGAGTTACAGGAAGTATATCGACGGCCTTACGAGTACCGAGCCCGCGAACGCGAGTTGGAAAAAACCATTAAACCAAGGAAGTTTCTAACTGCCTATGGTCCACCCACGGCCCTCATTCAGACCACTCGTAAAGGACCCGTAAGAGCGGCTGTCTTGAAACGAGCTCTCAAAGCCGTTAGACCCCTCTCCCCCGACGTTGATGTCAATCAACTCGGCACTTCGACTGGCGGATACACCGACCATAATCCTATACCCTCTGATGCAATCATGTTGCACCCTTCACCCATGAGTTATAGCCCTCCTTGTAAAGTGGCTCGCCCCAAAGAGAAAAAGACTCTGGCTAGCTTTAAAAAACTGCGTAAACGCCGTCCGCGCATGAAAGACTAACTGTTTAGAGTATTTTCGTATTTGAGAAACTGTGATTTTGTATATTTTATAGACTTAAATCCCATTTTCTGGGAGCGGTGTAAAAGCTTCTGTGGGATATAACTGGCCCCTTTTGCTTCGCAATCCAGTTTCCCCCCAGGCGCTGGAATACTCTAAAAAGGTTTTCTAACTGTATATATATTCCCCTCGCCCGCAAGGTACCTTTACAGGTGTTTTAACGGACATAAAAATCATTCTGCTATATACGTATTTTGGCGGACATGGTAAGGCAAAAACTTGTAATGCACCAACTACCTTTCACAGCTTAGCCGTGATGATTCATATTACGACATCTAGCAGCTGGTTGCTGACATGGAAACAGCCATTGGACGCGTGGTTCTTTGTTTGGCTTGGGCCAATCAGGGCGGTTTTTCCTGTCGACGTGTAGCTTTTAGTCGATCATAAGGAGAGTGTTCAGTCTTACTGTTTTTACTTGATACTTTGTTGTTATTGCTGTCTAAGCCAGAAACACCGGCCTTTAGGGAAGAACTCTAGTAAACTGCTTAGATTATAGAAAGTATAACTGTTACCGGCGGCGGTGTTACCTCACTTAATTTAACTGCACTAATCATATTGTTTGTACTGCTATTTACCGTCAGTTATTAATTGTACCTATTTGTTGATGGAAATATTGCTCTTTGGATAATACGGATAAATCACCCTAATTCCCAATTTTCTTGATACACTACAGGTTAGAGAGACCGGCTATACCTAACAATTGCGATTTATATCAATGTGGTGTGTATTGAATCTAATGTTATTTAGTAGACACTACCTGAGTCAATTGCTGTTCTCTTCATGTGTGATCAAATATACTGACGGTCGGCAGAATAGTGTGCATGATTGTGAGTGTGATGTGACTGGTAACAAAGCATTTCCTAAAGAATGCGACTTATACTTTAATCATAAGCCTTATCGTTGCGTTTAGTATAAGTCCTAGCTCTGTTTAAATAGATAGAGCGCCACGTCCTAAAGGAACTGTTAATATTTCCCGAAAGTTAATAATATCTGTCAGAAATTACATATTAGTGATCTATCGAATAATACAATAGGTTTACACTGCAACCTTACACTGCAATAATAAAATCTAAGCATCCGAATTCAGCCTCCCGGGTGTAGATCCATCGGGTGAATGATCGCGCATGGGCTGGCTTCGGCTAATGTTTTGTTTATTAGCATAAAATATTGTCGTATGCTAAAGGTGTGTTAATTAACTAAAAGACATATAAATTTTGGCAGGTTAAACTGCTAAAGGTCTTCAAAAGCGCGAACAGGTAGCCTGGATAAGACAATGTATCGCTAATCTGCGTGGGCGTGGAGGCCTATCAAGACATTTGTCTATAGGAGAGACAGATAGAGCAGAGTTCGATATTATTCAACATTACCAGCTCAGACATTTCTTGAGAGAATATCAACTTATCACTGAAAAGAAGGCTGTGACGCCATCGTCGCTTGTAAAGTGGAGTCCTACTATATATAATGGTCTTATTTGTCATAAATCGAGACTACAAGCCGCTGACATTTCTTACAATTTCCTCTACCCAATCATAATGCCACCTCACTTTGAATTACAACGTGCTTTGATTTTAGACGCACATATAAAACTGAAACATGCTGGTCGAGCACACTGTCTGTCTTTTCTAAGAAATCGTTTTGTTCTTATAAAACCTAGCAAAGCACTGACATCCGTAATGAGTAATTGCATAACTTGTAAAACACTACACACTAGACTAGAAAAGCAAGAAATGAGCAACCTACCTCTAGCACGTGTGCAAGCACACCAGCCGCCATTTACCAATACTGGCATCGATTGTTTTGGGCCTTTTCAAGCCAAACGTGGTCGTGTAATGATAAAAAGGTGGGGTGCAATATTTACCTGTACCGCGAGTAGAGCCATACATATTGAACGTGTATCTGATATGACAACTAATGCGTTTATTTTAGCTCTTCGCAGATTTATAGCGAGACGTGGTTTAGTACGCGCATTCTATTCTGATCGAGGTTCTAACTTCGTTGGTGCAGACAATGAGTTAAAGCGGGCTTTAAACAGTATAGACTATGACCAGGTAATAACTGAACTGTCACCGAAACACATTGAGTGGAACTTTAACGTCACTGACAGCCCATGAAGAGGAGGTATTTGGGAACGAATGATCCGTTCTATTAAACTCGCTATTAACAAAACCATTCCAATGAATAAAACACTCAATGATGATCAATTAATAACATTATTCGCCGAGATCGAATCCGTGCTAAACTCTCGTCCTATAGCCCTAGCTGTCGATAGTGACGATAATGCGATCACATTAACTCCAAATCACCTTTTGATGCAGTCACCAGCACCTTTAGTACCTGCTTCAATCCCAGCTGATAGCGACCTGTACAGCACCAAGAGCTGGAAAGTTACTCAGTTACTTGCTAGCAGATTCTGGGAGATTTGGCAGAAGTTCTATTTACCTTCTATATCAACCCGTACAAGGTGGTATAACAGCACACGTAATTTAAGGGAAGGTGACTTTGTGTTATTAGCGGAGAAAAATCTAAAGAGACATTACTGGCTAACTGGAATAATTACAAAGGTAAAACCAGACACAGACGGAATAGTTAGAACTGTCACAGTAAAAACCATTGACAGACGAGTGATTGACCGACCAGTCCAACAGTTAGTATTGTTGGAAGAGTTTCGAGACAAGACAAGAGATTATAAAATCTCTACAGTCTCGACATTGTCTTAAAATATAAACGTTTAGGGCCTATCGAAATTCCATTGTTAATATGAACTCATTTCGTTCATAGGAGCGGATTATTGCCATTGAATGGAATTTCGAACTAAGTTTCATTGTAGGCCTACGAAATAAAGTAAGAGTTGTAAATAATTATATTTCCTTTCACACATTGGATTGTCTAATGTAAAATATAAAAATAAGTCGTAATATAATAACATGGGAATTTCCAAAGGAGACCATAATGACGAGTTGTGTAAATTTTGTTTTTAGAAATAATAAAAATAATAATCGAGAAGGACCTGTCTCACACGTACATTGGTACTACTGTCCAGCTGTCCTGGGGAGAGCATATCGTCTAGCGTACGTTGGAGTAGCAAATCCCAGAATCAATTTATTGACGAACTTCCCATTTTTCCGACAAACTTTGTGACAAATTAATTGACATCATTTATATTTTTTTTAAATGCAAAAATGTTTGTCTGTCCATTTAATTATAACAATTTGTTGTTATTTAGAGCGCAATTATTTTCAAAATTTAGACAGCTAGAAGGCATTGACTGAGCATGGCGGGTGTGGACCCTAGATGCTCTGGTGAACTCAAAGCCTTTCCTACCTAGACTAATCAGACTCTTTTAAGTTTCACAGAAGCTATAGAAGACTATGGTGCATTGACAATCATCGGCGTTTAATGCAGAATCATGAGAGAGGGTTACCGACTGAAGGAAGAGGTTGCATCATATAGGAAGCGACCGTTTTGGATGCTGTAGAAGTTGATCCAAAGGATGTGAAGAGTTTGAAATTTCGTTACCGCTACGCTACTACCGTTACGATCAGTAGAAAACCACAACCAACCAATCTATTGGGCGCAGAAGAGGTATAAGGTTCTCACTTTCTGGAATGTATCCTTTTGGTGGCCCAACCTTTCGCAGTACGTATGATGGATAAAGTTGAACATGTGACCGACGTGTCACATTTGCGCGTTAAACCAGGATTAGGGTAAGGTATCATAACCAGAGATAACCAGCGTATGCAATTCCATATCCATGCCGTGAGGTTTGTCGTGATTGGCCCCTTCGAGGTCCTGTATAGTTAATATTCCGCTCAAACAGGACAATTCCGAGATATCTTGTTAATAACGAAACTCGGCATACTTTCAACTAATTTACAATGCCCTTGATAATCCTGAAGACCACTATACTAGATTCGTTCTGTATGTGGTATCCCGTGACCTATGATATCGATGCGCGCGCGTTTATTACAACTTATAATAATACTTATAATTGTTTGTGTTATAGTTTATTTTCAATCCATGAAATTACCTATGTTCTAACCTCTAGGTAATTAATTGTATTTTATAATTATTTTAGTTTTGCTCGCAAGGGTGAATTATAACTAAGATGTAATTATAAATCTAACAATCTGAATTTTTCCCATATTTCTAACAATATTATGTAAGCACAATGCATTGCTAATGAATGTAATTAACAAGAGTTATGGCATACTATTTCAACTAGTTTTGCAATATTTAACTATTAATTAGTACATTAACCGAGGTGATTTGTAAACCTATGAGTGTATTAATAATTATATGATAATTGAATCGAAGTTTAAGTTAGTTTTATTCGATATTTTCTGCTCTATGATTCGATTGTTTACCTATATAATAATTGCTAACACTGCAATGGAAGTGTATTTGTGTATATGTTCGCTCGAAGGAAGTGTTATGTAAGAATTTATACTTGTTTATTTAGATATTAGTTAGTTTATTTGTAAGGTGATACGGTGAACACGGTACTGGAGGTTATTCGTTGTTATAGTAACACGACGTAACCTGGAGCGGTGTATTGATTTTGTGTCGGTACTTAATTTGCTATTAACAATAATTGCTTAATAATAGTAGAATTTTTAGTAAATGGAAATATTTGCCATGATTTATATTATCTTACTTATGAATAGGAAGTGAAGTATATTTTTAAGAAACACCGAAGGATAATTTTATTTTTATCGGTATTAAGCCGTTCCTTTACTTTCGTGGCTCGCCCCACCATGTTATCTCAGATTTAATAAAATATTCAGTGCAATTTCTATATTGACCGCTGGAAGGCGTTGCCTTTGCTCTATTGATGGGACCTATACTCGCACTGATTCATGTCTTTAGAGGAGAAATACTAATATGTTAGGACAGGACCGGCAGATAACAATGTTATGATCAAATTTATTGTTTAGCCCTTCATTGTTGGATGTTTGCCACCTTTGCTTCACTAACATATGAATGCATAGGTTGCTAAGGGATACATACTAGTTAAGCTTAAATGTGATTCGATATAACGTGATTAGGTGTCAACGTTGTGGTATAAAAGGGCCCACCCCCTCTTTTGCAATAAGTTAGTAAGTTAGTAAGTTAGTCATTTAGTCAGTTAGTAGGGCAGATTAATATTATATTACTTTTAGAAATATTCACAAATAGAATTTACAATCTTATAATTACCTGTATTTCGTTCGTGTTTGGAAGTAATTATTTTGTGAATTTAAGTATCAGATTATACTATCTTGAGTTCTAACTTCAATTAGATCTTATTTTCAACAATGTTATCGGTTAAAACATTTACAACATGACGAGCTAAGCGTCATTTACGTGGGCCGGAAGGTTGGGAAACATGGATACAAGCGGCTGAACAACCATAGTCGCACGGATACTAATAGTCAAGGGAAGTCAGGTTAGAGCATCATTACGAGTAAATGGGAGAAACATTTGTCAGGTGTAGGTCATCAACTTTAGCTGTCTTACATTTCACCAGCCTTACAAAATTTAGGACACCCGTATGAAAATTGAACAATCCGCACAGCGAAGCAAAAAACACGCACAACGCAACAGCAGAAAATAAGCCAATAGTTATTTATAGGTGAATAATTCTATACCTCAGTTTAGCGTAGCCTTGGCAAGAGATTATAGGAGCTCAATTCGTGGTTGCTATGCGTGAGCCGACATTTGATTGGTTGTTGGGTTCCAGGCAGCATCAGTTGAGTTCCTTGGTTACTGTGCAGGGTGGTGTAGAATTAATTTGTTTACTTATACATAATTTTGTGTTCTGGAATGTCATATTCTGGAATGTTGGAATATATTCTGCTGTGCATGACTGACAGACTGTTAGGAATTATTCTATATTAGGTGGAAATTAGTTATTTGCCACTATACAACTAACTTGCGCTATGGACAATTTAGGCACTGTATCCTAGCTGACAAGGACAATTAGACAATTCTTGCCGAGATATTTGCAATTTTTAGAATTACGGTAAGTCTGATGTAAATTTAGATAAACAGTTTGGCGTGAATTTGTTATCCATTTATTGTTACTGTTACATATTCAGCAATTGCTGTTCATATGGGAAATGTTTTTTATAAAAACCTGAAATATTTATTGAACTCGAAATTATCAATAGATTATCCTAGAAAATATACACTCTGGGGAGGCTGTTTAGTAGATCAGATAAGGACCCGCTATAGCGGTAAATTATATTCTTTGTGGAGATCTCGACCCGGGAATCGTTGATTAGTAGTTCACATATAGATCTGCCTGGTCGGGGATTCTTATGCAGATAGTTTTACAGTTAAACTAACTGAGGAATAAAGGTTAGGACATCAGTTAAACTAACTGAGGAACAAAGGTTAGGATAGGACATCGGTTACACTAACTGATGAACAAAGCTTATGACAGTGGTTAAACTAACTAAGGAACAAAGGTTGGGGAAGCGGTTAAACTAACTGAGGAACAAAGGTTAGAATAGTGGTTAAACTAACTGAGGAACAAAGGTTAGTACAGTGGTTAAACTAACTGAGGAACAAAGGTTGGGACATCGGTTAAACTAACTGAGGAACAAAGGATAGGACATCGGTTAAACTAACTGAGGAACAAAGGTTGGGACAGCGGTTAAACTAACTGAGGAATAAAAGTTGGGACAGGGGTTAAACTAACTGAGGAACAAAGGTTAGTATAGCGGTTAAACTAACTGAGGAACAAAGGTTAGAACAGCGGTTAAACTAACTAAGAAACAAAGGTTGGGACAGCGGTTAAACTAACTGAGGAACAAAGGTTAGGACATAGCAGTTACAGTGAGGAACAAATGTTAGCGTGCAAAGATTAAACTAACTGAGGAACAAAGGTTAGTATAGCGGTTAAACTAACTGAGGAATAAAAGTTGGGACAGGGGTTAAACTAACTGAGGAACAAAGGTTGGGACATCGGTTAAACTAACTGAGGAACAAAGGTTAGTATAGCGGTTAAACTAACTGAGGAACAAAGGTTAGAACAGTGGTTAAACTAACTGAGGAACAAAGGTTATTACAGTGGTTAAACTAACTGAGGAACAAAGGTTGGGATAGCGGTTAAACTAACTGGGGAACAAAGGTTAGGACAGCGGTTAAACTAACTGAGGAACAAAGGTTGGGATAGCGGTTAAACTAACTGAGGAACAAAGGTTAGAACAGTGGTTAAACTAACTGAGGAACAAAGGTTAGTACAGTGGTTAAACTAACTGAGGAACAAAGGTTAGGACAGCGGTTAAACTAACTGAGGAACAAAGGTTAGGACATCGGTTAAACTAACTAAGGAACAAAGGTTGGGACATCGGATAAACTAATTGAGAAACAACAACGGTTAGGATAGCGGTTAAACTAACTGAGGAACAAAGGTTAGGATAGCGGTTAAACTAACTGGGGAACAAAGGTTAGGACAGCGGTTAAACTAACTGAGGAACAAAGGTTAGAACAGTGGTTAAACTAACTGAGGAACAAAGTTTAGTACAGTGGTTAAACTAACTGAGGAACAAAGGTTAGGATAGGACATCGGTTACACTAACTGATGAACAAAGCCTATGACAGCGGTTAAACTAACTAAGGAACAAAGGTTGGGACAGCGGTTAAACTAACTGAGGAACAAAGGTTAGAATGGTGGTTAAACTAACTGAGGAACAAAGGTTAGTACAGTGGTTAAACTAACTGAGGAACAAAGGTTGGGACATATTTTAAACTAACTGAGGAACAAAGGTTAGGACATCGGTTAAACTAACGGAGGAACAAAGGTTGGGACTGCGGTTAAACTAACTGAGGAATAAAAGTTGGGACAGGGGTTAAACTAACTGAGGAACAAAGGTTAGGACATCGGTTAAACTAACTGAGGAACAAAGGTTAGTATAACGGTTAAACTAACTGAGGAACAAAGGTTAGTATAGCGGTTAAACTAACTGAGGAACAAAGGTTAGTATAGCGGTTAAACTAACTGAGGAATAAAAGTTGGGACAGGGGTTAAACTAACTGAGGAACAAAGGTTAGAACAGCGGTTAAACTAACTGAGGAATAAAGGTTGGGACATCGGTTAAACTAACTAAGGAACAAAGGTTAGGACATCGGTTAAACTAACTAATGAACAAAGGTTGGGACAGCTGTTAAACTAACTGAGGAACAAAGGTTAGTATAGCGGTTAAACTAACTGAGGAACAAAGGTTAGAACAGCGGTTAAACTAACTAAGGAACAAAGGTTGGGACAGCGGTTAAACTAACTGAGGATCAAAGGTTAGTATAGCGGTTAAACTAACTGAGGAACAAAGGTTAGTATAGCGGTTAAACTAACTGAGGAATAAAAGTTGGGACAGGGGTTAAACTAACTGAGGAACAAAGGTTGGGACATCGGTTAAACTAACTAAGGAACAAAGGCTAGGACATCGGTTAAACTAACTAAGGAACAAAGGTTGGGACTGCGGTTAAACTAACTGAGGAATAAAAGTTGGGACAGGGGTTAAACTAACTGAGGAACAAAGGTTGGGACATCGGTTAAACTAACTAAGGAACAAAGGCTAGGACATCGGTTAAACTAACTAAGGAACAAAGGTTGGGACAGCGGTTAAACTAACTGAGGAATAAAAGTTGGGACAGGGGTTAAACTAACTGAGGAACAAAGGTTAGAACAGCGGTTAAACTAACTGAGGATTAAAGGTTGGGACATATTTTAAACTAACTGAGGAACAAAGGTTAGGACATCGGTTAAACTAACTGAGGAACAAAGGTTGGGACTGCGGTTAAACTAACTGAGGAATAAAAGTTGGGACAGGGGTTAAACTAACTGAGGAACAAAGGTTAGGACATCGGTTAAACTAACTGAGGAACAAAGGTTAGTATAGCGGTTAAACTAACTGAGGAACAAAGGTTAGTATAGCGGTTAAACTAACTGAGGAACAAAGGTTAGAACAGCGGTTAAACTATCTGAGGAAAAACGGTTAGGACATCGGTTAAACTAACTGAGGAACAAAGGTTGGGACATCGGATAAACTAATTGAGAAACAACAACGGTTAGGATAGCGGTTAAACTAACTGAGGAACAAAGGTTAGGATAGCGGTTAAACTAACTGGGGAACAAAGGTTAGTACAGTGGTTAAACTAACTGAGGAACAAAGGTTAGTACAGTGGTTAAACTAACTGAGGAACAACGGTTAGGACATCGGTTAAACTAACTAAGGAAAAAAGGTTGGGACATCGGATAAACTAATTGAGAAACAACAACGGTTAGGATAGCGGTTAAACTAACTGAGAAACAAAGGTTAGGATAGCGGTTAATCTAACTGGGGAACAAAGGTTAGGACAGCGGTTAAACTAACTGAGGAACAAAGGTTAGGACAGTGGTTAAACTAACCGAGGAACAAAGGTTAGGACATCGGTTGAACTAACTGAGGAACAAAGGTTAGGACATCGGTTAAACTAACTGAGGAACAAAGGTTAGGATAGGACATCGGTTAAACTAACTGAGGAACAAAGGTTAGGATAGGACATCGGTTAAACTAACTGAGGAACAAAGGTTAGGATATCGGTTAAACTAACTGGGGAACAAAGGTTAGAACAGCGGTTAAACTAACTGAGGAACAACGGTTAGGACATCGGTTAAACTAACTAAGGAAAAAAGGTTGGGACATCGGATAAACTAATTGAGAAACAACAACGGTTAGGATAGCGGTTAAACTAACTGAGGAACAAAGGTTAGGATAGCGGTTAAACTAACTGGGGAACAAAGGTTAGTACAGTGGTTAAACTAACTGAGGAACAAAGGTTAGTACAGTGGTTAAACTAACTGACGAACAACGGTTAGGACATCGGTTAAACTAACTAAGGAAAAAAGGTTGGGACATCGGATAAACTAATTGAGAAACAACAACGGTTAGGATAGCGGTTAAACTAACTGAGAAACAAAGGTTAGGATAGCGGTTAATCTAACTGGGGAGCAAAGGTTAGGACAGCGGTTAAACTAACTGGGGAACAAAGGTTAGAACAGCGGTTAAACTAACTGAGGAACAACGGTTAGGACATCGGTTAAACTAACTAAGGAAAAAAGGTTAGGACATCGGTTAAACTAACTGAGGAACAAAGGTTAGGATAGGACATCGGTTAAACTAACTGAGGAACAAAGGTTAGGATAGGACATCGGTTAAACTAACTGAGGAACAAAGGTTAGGATAGCGGTTAAACTAACTGGGGAACAAAGGTTAGAACAGCGGTTAAACTAACTGAGGAACAACGGTTAGGACATCGGTTAAACTAACTAAGGAACAAAGGTTGGGACAGCGGTTAAACTAACTGAGGAACAAAGGTTAGTATAGCGGTTAAACTAACTGAGAAACAAAGGTTAGGATAGCGGTTAATCTAACTGGGGAACAAAGGTTAGGACAGCGGTTAAACTAACTGAGGAACAAAGGTTAGGACAGTGGTTAAACTAACCGAGGAACAAAGGTTAGGACATCGGTTGAACTAACTGAGGAACAAAGGTTAGGACATCGGTTAAACTAACTGAGGAACAAAGGTTAGGATAGGACATCGGTTAAACTAACTGAGGAACAAAGGTTAGGATAGCGGTTAATCTAACTGGGGAACAAAGGTTAGGACAGCGGTTAAACTAACTGAGGAACAAAGTTAGGACAGCGGTTAAACTAACTGATGAACAAAGGTTAGTATAGCGGTTAAACTAACTGAGGAACAAAGGTTAGGACATCGGTTAAACTAACTGAGGAACAACGGTTAGGATAGGACATCGGTTAGACTAACTGATGAACAAAGCTTAGGACAGCGGTTAAACTAACTAAGGAACAAAGGTTAGTACAGTGGTTAAACTAACTGAGGAACAAAGGTTAGGACATCGGTTAAACTAACTGAGGAACAAAGGTTAGGATAGGACATCGGTTACACTAACTGATGAACAAAGCTTAGGACAGCGGTTAAACTAACTAAGGAACAAAGGTTGGGACAGCTGTTAAACTAACTGGGGAATAAAGGTTGGGACAGCGGTTAAACTAACTGAGGAACAAAGGTTTGTATAGCGGTTAAACTAACTGAGGAACAAAGGTTAGAACACCGGTTAAACTAACTGAGGGACAAAGGTTGGGACAGCGGTTAAACTAACTGAGGAATGAAAGTTGGGACAGGGGTTAAACTAACTGAGGAACAAAGGATAGAACAACGGTTAAACTAACTGAGGAACACAGGTTAGAACAGCGGTTAAACTAATTGAGAAACAACAACGGTTAGGAGAGCGGTTAAACTAACTGAGGAACAAAGGTTAGTACAGCGGTTAAACTAACTGAGGAACAAAGGTTAGTACAGTGGTTAAACTAACTGAGGAACAACGGTTAGGACATCGGTTAAACTAACTAAGGAACAAAGGTTGGGACATCGGATAAACTAATTGAGAAACAACAACGGTTAGGATAGCGGTTAAACTAACTGAGGAACAAAGGTTAGGATAGCGGTTAAACTAACTGGGGAACAAAGGTTAGGACAGCGGTTAAACTAACTGAGGAACAAAGGTTAGAACAGCGGTTAAACTAACTGAGGAACAAAGGTTAGGACATCGGTTAAAGTAACTGAGGAACAAAGGTTAGGATAGTGGTTAAACTAACTGAGGAAGAAAGGTTAGTACAGTGGTTAAACTAAAAGAGGAACAAAGGTTAGTACAGCGGTTAAACTAACTGAGGAACAACGGTTAGGACATCGGTTAAACTAACTGAGGAATAAAGGTTGGGACAGCTGTTAAACTAACTGAGGAACAAAGGTTAGAACAGCGGTTAAACTAACTGAGGAATAAAGTTGGGACAGCTGTTAAACTAACTGAGGAACAAAGGTTAGTATAGCGGTTAAACTAACTGAGGAACAAAGGTTGGTACAGCGGTTAAACTAACTGAGGAATAAAGATTGGGACAGCTGTTAAACTAACTGAGGAACAAAGGTTAGGATAGCGGTTAAACTAACTGAGGAACAAAGGTTGGTACAGCGGTTAAACTAACTGATGAATAAAGATTGGGACAGCTGTTAAACTAACTGAGGAACAAAGGTTAGTATAGCGGTTAAACTAACTGAGGAACAAAGGTTGGTACAGCGGTTAAACTAGCTGAGGAACAAAGGTTAGTATAGCGGTTAAACTAACTGAGGAACAAAGGGTAGAACAGCGGTTAAACTAACTGAGGAACAAAGGTTAGGACATCGGTTAAAGTAACTGAGGAACAAAGGTTAGGATAGTGGTTAAACTAACTGAGGAACAAAGGTTAGTACAGGGGTTAAACTAAAAGAGGAACAAAGGTTAGTACAGCGGTTAAACTAACTGAGGAACAACGGTTAGGACATCGGTTAAACTAACTGAGGAATAAAGGTTGGGACAGCTGTTAAACTAACTGAGGAACAAAGGTTAGAACAGCGGTTAAACTAACTGAGGAATAAAGGTTGGGACAGCTGTTAAACTAACTGAGGAACAAAGGTTAGTATAGCGGTTAAACTAACTGAGGAACAAAGGTTGGTACAGCGGTTAAACTAACTGAGGAATAAAGATTGGGACAGCTGTTAAACTAACTGAGGAACAAAGGTTAGGATAGCGGTTAAACTAACTGAGGAACAAAGGTTGGTACAGCGGTTAAACTAACTGAGGAACAAAGGTTGGTACAGCGGTTAAACTAACTGAGGAATAAAGATTGGGACAGCTGTTAAACTAACTGAGGAACAAAGGTTAGGATAGCGGTTAAACTAACTGAGGAACAAAGGTTAGTACAGGGGTTAAACTAAAAAAGGAACAAAGGTTAGTACAGCGGTTAAACTAACTGAGGAACAACGGTTAGGACATCGGTTAAACTAACTGAGGAATAAAGGTTGGGACAGCTGTTAAACTAACTGAGGAACAAAGGTTAGAACAGCGGTTAAACTAACTGAGGAATAAAGGTTGGGACAGCTGTTAAACTAACTGAGGAACAAAGGTTAGTATAGCGGTTAAACTAACTGAGGAACAAAGGTTGGTACAGCGGTTAAACTAACTGAGGAATAAAGATTGGGACAGCTGTTAAACTAACTGAGGAACAAAGGTTAGGATAGCGGTTAAACTAACTGAGGAACAAAGGTTGGTACAGCGGTTAAACTAACTGAGGAACAAAGGTTGGTACAGCGGTTAAACTAACTGAGGAATAAAGATTGGGACAGCTGTTAAACTAACTGAGGAACAAAGGTTAGAACAGTGGTTAAACTAACTGAGGAACAAAGGTTAGAACAGTGGTTAAACTAACTGAGGAACAAAGGTTAGTACAGTGGTTAAACTAACTGAGGAACAAAGGTTAGGATAGCGGTTAAACTAACTGAGGAATAAAGATTGGGACAGCTGTTAAACTAACTGAGGAACAAAGGTTAGAACAGTGGTTAAACTAACTGAGGAACAAAGGTTAGAACAGTGGTTAAACTAACTGAGGAACAAAGGTTAGAACAGTGGTTAAACTAACTGAGGAACAAAGGTTAGTACAGTGGTTAAACTAACTGAGGAACAAAGGTTAGGATAGCGGTTAAACTAACTGAGGAACAAAGGTTGGGACAGCTGTTAAACTAACTGAGGAACAAAGGTTAGAACAGTGGTTAAACTAACTGAGGAACAAAGGTTAGAACAGTGGTTAAACTAACTGAGGAACAAAGGTTAGTACAGTGGTTAAACTAACTGAGGAACAAAGGTTAGGATAGCGGTTAAACTAACTGAGGAAGAAAGATTGGGACAGCTGTTAAACTAACTGAGGAACAAAGGTTAGAACAGTGGTTAAACTAACTGAGGAACAAAGGTTAGAACAGTGGTTAAACTAACTGAGGAACAAAGGTTAGAACAGTGGTTAAACTAACTGAGGAACAAAGGTTAGTACAGTGGTTAAACTAACTGAGGAACAAAGGTTAGGATAGCGGTTAAACTAACTGAGGAATAAAGATTGGGACAGCTGTTAAACTAACTGAGGAACAAAGGTTAGAACAGTGGTTAAACTAACTGAGGAACAAAGGTTAGAACAGTGGTTAAACTAACTGAGGAACAAAGGTTAGAACAGTGGTTAAACTAACTGAGGAACAAAGGTTAGAACAGTGGTTAAACTAACTGAGGAACAAAGGTTAGAACAGTGGTTAAACTAACTGAGGAACAAAGGTTAGAACAGTGGTTAAACTAACTGAGGAACAAAGGTTAGTACAGTGGTTAAACTAACTGAGGAACAAAGGTTAGGATAGCGGTTAAACTAACTGAGGTACAAAGAAAGGTTGGGATAGCGGTTAAGTAGGATACAGTGATTAAATGATTGTAGTTTTTGAATTAGGTAATTATATGGGATGTGCGCCCTACATTGTGGGGGTGGGTAAATAATTAAATGATTTAATTAGATACAATAATATGAAGTCATCAAAGCGACTGTCAAGCAAAACCAAATTTATGATTCAAACTCATTTTATAGTCTTCTAGTATTGTGAAGCATGTTCTAGGACATGCTTTTTTATTTTTTATAATGTGTAACAATACCGCGCAAGCGCTGCTAATAACAATCGGAACGGCAAGATGTCATTTTAAAATTTTGGAACGCATATCAATATAATATCATCACTATATATATTATTGAATCGTTCTCAATCTCTAAATTTCTACATCGTTAATGTTATCATTTAGGTCTCCCACCTCCCACACTACAATAGAACTCCTTTAATACTTTCAGTTACTCCCAGAGGGGCCCCCAATACACTCCAACACCCAATTCAAGGATCTACCCAATAGAGGGCTGCTTAACTACTGGCTAAATTGGTCCCAGTCGAGATACTGCAACCAGAACGTATCCCAAGGGTTTATTCTACCCGCGTCCATAGAGAGTGCTAAGTTGCTAAACGACCAGCAATTAAAAGAATCCGCCGTGGCCAATCTCCGTAAACTGTACGCCTTCGCGCAAGACGGGAGCAATGACGTCACTATCGATGACATCACAGAGTTCAGTCGTAGTGATTGGGAGAACGATCCGTATTCCAGAGGGTCGATTTCCTTCGCGGATACCGGTACAAGTCAGGATGTCTGGCTGCCGTTCGCTTCGCCTCATAGAAACAGGGTGAGTGGGTTCAAAGGGAACAGGGTGAGTGGGTTCAGAGGGAACAGAGTGAGTCGGTTCACAGGGAACAGGGTGAGTGGGTTCAGAGGTAACAGGGTGAGTAGGTCCAAAGGGAACAGGGTGAGTGGGTTCAGAGGGAACATTGTGAGTGGGTTCAAAGGGAACAGGATGAGTGGGTTCAGAGGGAACATTGTGAGTGGGTTCAGAGGGAACATTGTGAGTGGGTTTTCAAAGGGAATAGGGTGAGTGGGTTCAGAGGGAACAGGGTGAGTGGGTTCAGAGGGAACATTGTGAGTGGGTTCAAAGGGAACAGAGTGAGTGGGTTCAAAGGGAACAGGGTGAGTGGGTTCAAAAGGTACAGGGTGAGTGGGTTCAAAGGGAACAGGGTGAGTGGGTTCAGAGGGAACAGGGTGAGTGGGTTCAAAAGGTACAGGGTGAGTGGGTTCAAAGGGAACAGGGTGAGTGGGTTCAGAGGGAACAGAGTGAGTGGGTTCAAAGGGAACAGGGTGAGTGGGTTTTCAAAGGGAACAGGGTGAGTGGGTTCAGAGGGAACAGAGTGAGTGGGTTCAAAGGGAACAGGGTGAGTGGGTTTTCAAAGGGAACAGGGTGAGTGGGTTAAAAGGGAACAGGGTAAGTGTGTTTAAAGGCAACATGATAAGTGCGTTCAAAGGGAACAGGCAGGGTGAGTGGGTTTTCAAAGGGAACAGACAGGGTGAGTGGGTTTTCAAAGGCAACATGAAGAGTGCGTTCAAAGGGAACAGACAGGGTGAGTGGGTTCAGAGGGAGCAGGGTGAGTGGGTTCAAAGGGAACAGGGTGAGTGGGTTCAAAGGGACCAAGGTGAGTGGGTTCAAAGGGAACAGGGTGAGTGGGTTCAAAGGGAACAGGGTGAGTGGGTTCAAAGGGAACAGGGTGAGTGGGTTCAGAGGGAGCAGGGTGAGTGGGTTTTCAAAAGGAATAGGGTGAGTGGGTTCAAAGGGAACAGGGTGAGTGGGTTCAAAGGGAACAGGTGAGTGGGTTTTCAAAGGGAACAGGGTGAGTGGGTTTTCAAAGGGAACATGGTGTGTGGGTTTAAAAGGAAAAATAGTGAGTGGTTTTCTAAGGGAACAGGGTGAGTGAGTTCTAAGGGGTCACTAGGGAAGCCAGATTGTGAGGGGGAGAGGGATTCTGGAGTTGGAGGGTACTCTCATGTTCCACCCCGACCAACAAAGCCATTGGTGAATCTGAGGCAAGTCACTAGACTAGCCTCAGTAAACACCCTAACACTCGGGTCCCCAATGCGACAAGGTGAGCTGACTGCCTTGGCAGATAAGCTTTCTCTTAGCGCAGTGGGTGTTCAAGAGCACCGAATGCAGACTGGACAGACTGATGAGGTTCTGATTAAGGACATGGGGGGCGGTTGGCGACTCGCCCTCGCGTCAGCAGATGATAGTGGCAATGGTGGAACTGGTCTATTGATGAATCCAACTGCACATGCAGCATTGGACAAAATAGACAAAATCTCTAACCGCATCATCCGTTGCCACTTCTCATGTTCTGGAAGAATGGCTAAAAAGTTCCCTAAGGTGGTTTTGATTGTGTGCTAGTGCTACTCTCCAACTATTGTTTCCGCTGTAGAGGAGGTAGAAAATTTCTACCACAATATACAAGCAGCTACTGATGGAGTGGATCAGCATGCATTCTTAAAATTCCTGGGAGAATTTAATGAAAGTCTGCATCAATCACCTACATCGCCCTGGGTCTATAGCAATAGTGTTAACCGAAATTCCGTCCATCTTCAGGATTTTATCTCTGGAAATGGATTGTTTTCGGCTAGAACACAGTTCAAGAGGCGAACTGGAAAGCTATGGACTCATAGTGGACCTAGTGGTCACAAGTCCCAGATAGACCATATTCTGTTTCGTAGGAAATACAGGAGCTCTATACAAGACTGTAATGCATTTACACTTCGACCCTTCTCCAGTGATTACCGCCTTATTGTGGCCAAGGTAAGACTTAGTCTGCGTGCTAGCAGAACAACGAAATCTGCCTTGCCGCGGCATGACTGGTCCTCCCTGCTGCAACAGCCAAGTGTGAGATCCAGCTTCACACTACAGCTGAACAACATGTATGAGGTTCTTGCCTCTGAGGCGGCAGATCACTGTGAGGCTATACTGCCTTCACAGAAGCAGTTAAGTTAGCAGTTAAGTTAAGCTACAGAAACAGTTCCTGTATACCCTCGAAACAGGAAAAGGGCCCCCTGGACTGGCAACAAAATTCAGAAGTGCCGAAATGACCTCTATAAGGCACAGAAAGAGTCCCGACTCAAACAGATTACAGTGGCCAAAAATGCAGTTAAGGCTGCTTCTAGGTCCCTGAACAGGCAGCACTCTGTTAATCTACAGGAGCTAATAAACCAAAAGGTTGATGCCATCAATGATGCTGAAGACAGCAGGCAATCATCCCAGGCATGGAAATCGATCAACTTGCTTACTTGGCGGAAAAGCCAACCAACCACCAAGGTTAAGGCTGATTCACCAGCCGATCGCCTCATGGTTGGAAGACCCACTTTGAAAAGCTCCTCAATAATGACAGGGTATTGCCTGATAACTTTATAGATGTAAAAGTGTCTGAGTCTGTACTCCCAGATATTCCCATTGGCGATATCTCCTTTGCAGAAGTGAAGGCTGCTGCAAAGAGCATTAAGTCCAATCGTGCCGGTGGAGTAGATGGTGTTCCCCCTGAGGTCTTTAAATTACCTGAGTGTTTAAAGCTCATCTATCCCATCATAGTAGACATGTACCGAACAACAAGAGTCCCACAAGAAATGAAAACAAATCAGTTGGTGCCAGTTCCCAAGAAGGGCAACCTAACACTCTATGATTCTTTTCGGGGAATCTCACTGATCTCGATTGCTGCAAAGCTATACAATAGAATTATATTAAATCGCATCAGGGATCCCATTGAAAGACTGCTCCGAGGAAATCAGAATGGGTTCCGTATAGGTCGTGGGACCATGGAGCCCATTTTGGCACTTAGAAGGATAATTGAAGAGTTATCAAAAAAGAAAGACAGGCATCTCGCTGTTATCTTTGTTGACTTCTTCAAGGCCTATGATTCAGACTTTCGCTCACGTATGTTCAGCATACTTTCATTATATGGGATTGCTGATGAAATTATTGCAGCAATCAGATCAGTATACGATGGTTCAACAACATTTGTGTCTACTGTTGATGGTGACACAGAACCATTTGAAGTGTTATGGGGCGTCCTCCAGGGAGACACACTTGCACCATTCTTGTTCATAATTGTGGTTGACTATGTTCTCCGCATGTCCTTAGATCATCATAGTGATGATGGGGTGATGATAACTCCAACTACTGGCTCCAGAAGTCGAGGAAATCCTGCCAAGTACCTAACTGATCTAGACTTTGCTGATGACTTAGGAGTACTCTCAGAATCACTAGAGGGAGCCCAACGGCTTATTAGAACATGCTGCTTCTCGTGTTGGTCTTTTTATTAACTCCAGAAAGACAACAATTTTGACAGTTAACTTTGAAAGTCCTCAGCAAGTCTGTGATCGGATGAGCATATGCTCAAAGGCTTGAGCATGTGGACGACTTCTGTTACCTGGGATCATGGATCCGGAAGTCAGGTGAGGACCTTCGAATACGTAAGGGAAAGGCATGGGCAGCCTTGAATAGGTTTTCCAGGATTTGGAAGTCACCGAGAATTAGTCGGAAACTTAAGGTCCGATTAATTAGAGCAGCAGTAGTTCCAGTACTCCTCTATGGGAGTCCATGCTGGGCTCTAACTGCTGAGGACACCAAATCTCTGGATGGCACATTCACAAGAATGCTACGCCAGGTTTATTGTGTCAAGTACAATGCACACATCTCCAACCAGACACTATATAACATTGGAGGTGTCTCATTGGATCCCCCAAGCTTGACACTAGAACAAAATCGCCTCCGCTTTGCAGGACATTGATTTCGCCGTGAGGACCAGCCAGTGCATAATCTTGAACTTTGGTAGCGTTATGGAGTGAATAAGCATGGTGGACAGCCCATGACTTTCTTGAGACGCATCTTAAAGGACACTGGCCTTGAAGATGCGGATGATCTAGCAAATGTCATGGGTGATAAGGAGTTGTGGCGGTGCAATCTTGTCGAAAGGCTTGCACAGCGTTCTTAAAAATGCAGCTGCAATGCAGATCCTAGTACTAGTAGGGTTCTAAGGGAACAGTGTGTGTTAAACAAGCGCGATCAGGAGCACGTTGTTACTGCAGTACGCGGCTAAACACGAAATCGCTTCTCACCGCTGGATGGTGCTAACCAGGCCGTCCGCTAATATGTTTTACTAATTTCTCTATACGGCTCCTACAAAATCGCTTGCTCCTTTCTCTATCGATCGCTCGACAGAGAGCTAACTGTTCGAATCTATGAGCCACGCGGGAATAACCAAAACAATAAACCCGAATCGGCTCCCTAGGCTACCTAAAACGAGTGAGAGTGGCTTATCACTCGGAGTTCACTTACTGCCTTATCACAAAATACTGGAATTCACTAGGTAGAATTGTTGAATGTGAGAATGTTTTAATAATCTACCGGGACCAGTTCTGTTACTTTATTTTGGGGTCTAAACTTGCCTTCGGCTGGCTTTAGGCCAGCAACTTACTACTGTATACTGGATGCTGCTATCAGCCTGTTGCCCCGCTATTTTCAAATAACCCGCCCAGCGTGAATAGTCTACAGTATTCTAAAACAATTACTTAAACTACTCTCCGCTATGCTGCGTACAAATTCTTATTTAATTTTATCGCTAAATTAATTACAGTCATAAATACGGAATTGCGTACTAATTATTAGATGTTCCAGAATACGTAGTTCTAATTTATTATGTACTGGGTTATACTAGCAACAGCCTAAATACTGTATTATTTTGACCTATTTAACAATCAATAAAGCGTAAACTAAGAAATAGAAATCAATCAAGGAAACGGTGCCTATCTAAGCATTCACAATTAAGAATCAGGCACACCTTAGCAACAACACAAATAGCGTAGCAATAAGCTAGTAGTACGGTACTGCGCTAACTACCAGTAAGCTAGTGCACTAAAACCACACCTTAGCGTATCAGCATACCAGTATGTCAATATGGCAGTGTAAGACACGAAGGCCACTCCCGGTTACATATAGGCTTCCTAACTAACCCCAAGTTCTGCCCCCTAACACTACAAAGGTAGAGACAAAATCTGGATTGTCAGCCCCTTAATACTGTACCAACGGTAGGTCTTCAGTCCTCACTGACTAACCCCGACCGCAACGGCAGCCCCCCGTCAGCGTTGCCCCACCTTGGATCCTCTGCACTCCCTCCGTCGCTTCCCCCGGTGCGCCCGCTGCGCCTACCGGTACTTTAGCCCTCCATTAGAACAAATAGCTGCCGTATCGGCGCATGCATTCGCAAACAGTCTGACAGTCTAAAGAAATCCCATAGGATTATCGCATCTCAAATCACATAGAAATCAGTAATCAAAGGTGGAAATCATAGTTCGAGATTGTAATTAGCAGTAATCATTGCGAATTAAGAAAAAACAGCAAAAAATTTAAATCAGAAATTACACAAAGCAGAATACACAGAATAATTGCAAAGAATTAAGAATTACAGGTATAATTGAGAATAATTGAGAATTATTACAGCAGCACATACCGGAAACACAGCCAATTTATAGGTGATGAAATAGGGATAACGCAATAATCGTCTCATTGGGTCCAGCAACCCACGCCACCATTAGACCAACCTGGAAGAGCTGGGCCAATAAGGAAGCCGGATTGTCATCCTTGCGCTTCCAAATTGCAAATTATTACCATATATGGTAATGAATTGTGTCCCGATGAGCTTACAGGTTGCTGGCCGTAACATTAATTTCGCGACTATTAAAGTACATTAAGCACAATTTGATATAAAGCCAATTTAAAGACAAATATAAATGGAAATTAATGCAAATACACAATTAATTCGATTAATACTAATAAACGGCAAGCTCATATTAAGGTTTTATAGAAACTTGCTACCATAAATGTTATTTATTAATGTTTTATTACAAAATTACGTATGCAAGGCTACATACTATACAAAAATGGATAAGATCTATAAACTTGGATATTTTATTTTCCCTATCTAATTACGGCTGTACGTCATTATGACTTATCTAAATATTCTATACTGTATAACGGGCTGATAATAGTACACAGCGCCATATATCGTAACAGTGTGAGTGGGTTCAAAGGGAACAGCATGAATGGGTTTATTTACCTTTTCGAATAAGAGGTTTTGGCTCTTATTATATGTGTTTATTATTTAATTTCAGGTATTTTTTGGGGGGGAACACACCGAAATGAATTACCACGGTACAGTTCACGGCGCTTTTATGTCGGGAATCGCTGTTGCTAACCAAGTGCTAACCGGAAACAGAGTTTATTCAATGAGTGGAGCCATGGCGTCATACTGCAACAGCTACTGGTTTACAATGGTTACCTCCGTCTGTACATTATTATTTGTATCGAAATTTGTAACTTAAAAACTTTCATAGTGTTTCTTTAAATATTTAGCATTTTGAATAACCTAATTATGTAGGCCTACTAATTCGTATATAATATTGTGCAGCTAAAACTCAAAAATAAAATTTCACCAAATATAATATTATATTAAAAGTAGAAAAAGTCCCTTCAGCTCCAATTTAATATGAAAATAATCTTTATGCTGTACAGTGGCTTACAACGGACAACGTTTTCATAACAAAACGCAATACTTAACCGTGGGATGTATCTGCCGTGAATTCTGTAGTATATACTACTGGTATTATAGATGAGTTATCTGTATGTGTTGATGATCTGGTACTACTGATTATTATATAACGGTTACCGGCCACACTACAAATTCCGCGGCGAAAATGAATTCAATGTGAGACAAAGTCTGAAACACAACGCAAATAGATGAAGCAGAGGTGTTTCATTGTGTTCCACCTGGCCTGGCAGAACGAATTTATTGATACAATTTAAATTTTATCGAAATTAATTAAACGATGGAATAATTAATTATTGTTATATTTTCAATAAAATTAAAAAATTTAATATTATTTAATTTTAATTACTTATTTTATACTCGAACCTCGTTGTGTTTATTTATGAGATAGTAGTTAAATTTAAATTTAACGAAAATATCGAAAATTCGAGAATTTGGCGACTTGGCGTGAAAATTCACGTCAGAAGTTTACGGCAGTTTGAATTTGTTGAATGTTTATTGTTCATATTATTACCGGTTGGCACCCAGGGACAGACCCCCCCCCCCCCCCCCCTCCCCCCATATTATTATCGGTTGGCACCCAGGGACAGACCCCCCCCCCCCCCCATATTATTATCGGTTGACACCCAGGGACAGAGACCCCCCCCCCCCCCCCCCATATTATTATCGGTTGGCGCCCAGGGACAGACCCCCCTGTTACGGCACAAAGGCCGAAACGTTTTTTGTTTAATAGATACATACCATTATTTTGGTTGATATTCTATGATCTATCTGGGGTTTAGAAGCAGTACCGGTACCAAGACCAGTATTGGGCAGTTCGGGATGTCTGACAGTCTGATATGAGTATTATCAGTCACTATTTTCTGTATTTGGTACTACTTAACTTAGTTCAGCATTTTAACTATTTCAGTATTTGAGATTTCAGTCTCACATTATTGCAGTATTATGAGTCGTATTGGGCCGTTCGTCTGTTAGCTGATAGTCCAGTAATGGCCGTTGATCCGGTATTTAAATATTGATAACCTACAACCTGCCGATGAACTGGTTGTTCCTTTGCTTGCCGTTATCTTAGTCTCAGGCGGTGTCGGGTTACAGCTACCGGTAGTTTATGTACTTTATTTAAGTTACCTACACGTTATTAACAAATTACCTACAGGTTTGATCTAAAACTTTTGTATGTTTTGTGTTTTGTGCATTTCATTACTTGTTTCAATCAGTCAATATATACAATTTTTACCCTATTATTCCTATGTTCGAGTATTGTTTTCAGTCAAGTTGATTAGCACAAAATGTACCCACACCCAAATAACAGCGGTCCCTGGGATTAAAGTTTTCAATACTGAATCAGTCAATTAGATTTCTTGCCTGTTTAGAGTAAAATGGGAGCTCTAGTACTACGTTCTCTGTATCAGTTAACCCACGCTGTTACATTTACAAAAGTTTTATGATTTAAATACAAATCTGACTGTTTCAGTGTTTACATATTAGGCCTACGATAATTTACATTGAATTTTACTATGTTACTAATGCTACAACACATGATGTTTGCTTAAATCTATTGGGTTGAGTGCTGGACGTGTGACGGTGTGTAGTATGGATTAGTGGTACCGTAAATTTTGACCTGTGCAGCTGTGTGTGCTGCGCCGCGTGTATTTGCGCATTTGGTATTTCTGCAACTTGCGGACGGTGGTTAGTTTAAGGTTTACATATCACCCCAGGCTATTGCTTCTAGTTTCAATTTCTAAATTGCTAGTGTACGTTCATGGCCAGTGCGTGTACTAGGAGTGACTTTTGAATGCCTTTTGCTCTAGTCTGTTGGGCTACACGGTTGGAAGGCCTACTGAGCTAGCCTACCTAATCTAGCGTTGAGGTACATTACATTTTGTTCCCTTGATTTCGAAATTTGTATATTTATTTTAAACCAAAAAATAAAGGGGTTAGTTCACAATTTAAATATTACTTTTACTCTCAGTCAGTTCAGTACAGTAGTATTCTGGCTGTATTTGAGTAGTACGGTATTGTTTTTACAGTTCTTACCGGTGGTAATCTGGTAGGCGAATTGGCTTGAAGGAGTTAGGACTGCTTATGAATTGTAACCTAAAGGCCTGGGTTAGTGATAGGCAGTGAATTGCTTCAAGCTTATCTCTACTTCATATATTGTACGATATTTTGATAGGCTCTACATAAAAATTACAAATTATAATATTTATGTTTGTGTTAGTACATTATTTTATCACAGGTCATAATTTTGGTCTATTTCAGTATTTACATTTTTATTACATGCTGTCACATTGTCATGGCACGCAACCTAAGTTTGATTATTGTTTTCTTTCATATTTTTTCATTTATACCATAATGGCTACAGCATCACCGTCTGATGCTGATGATATTTTACGACAAACCACGATATCGGATGGTATTGGTATCAGTAATGAAGATGACATTACTCAAATACCTGCACAGAGCCAGATTCTGGTGGTATTTTACAGGAAATTACGATGCCATTTGCTGGTATCGCTAATGGGGCTCAAAATACTCAAATACCGGCACAGCCGTGTGATCCTAGAGTTAGAATATGTGATGAATTATTTCACTATAAGGTAGCAT
>JAUCBJ010004374.1:0-12570 GCA_032718475.1 Nemertoderma westbladi | reverse complement strand
CTGGCTTTGCATATTTAACGTGCGATTGGAAATAAGTTCGTTCTACCCTTCCGTGGGTGGTAGATGTCACGGTTATGTATTGGTGGTTGAGAAGGGTGGGGGGGGGGGGGGGGGGGATTAAAAGGGGTGAACACGTACTGTCCCCCTTTCTTTGATTGATTGGTGGTGTGGGTAAATTTCTCAAAACCTGATTTTGTGATACAGTCGCTTAATTTTAATTTGTATCTCATAACTGGACCTCGTGCTGCGCGAAGGCCCCACGAACGTGTTATAGTAGGTATGCACTAATATTGTAGTGGCCCTGTGTACTTGTTGTGCGTGGAAGTTTCAGATTGTATGTTCTAGAATTTAATTGCGTATTGTTACGTTTTAAATACGGTAGCTCTAGGAGTTTGAATGGTTTGCTTAAGTTATATATGTATCTAAAAAAGAAAATTAGGCCGAAGAAGCTCCTATATTGAGAAAGTGTAGGTATTTTTGCCCTTTCTCGAAGTTCTGTCCCAGTAGAATCCCTTATTTTTTTACCAAAAATTGTTCTCAAAGCCATATTTTGTATTTTTTCGTATTTGTATAATAACTTTTTGTAACCATGTCGATTGTGGAGTGAGGTTAATAACATACAGCAGTAGTGGTGATGTGGCAAGACAAGCGATTTATATATATTGATTTTAGTTGAATTGGGTAGTTGGCCTTTTATTTTTCGAATACAAGACAGTGCAATTGCCATTTTTTGAAGAGATTTTTCGATTTGTTCTTTCCAATTAAGGTATTTATTTATTAATACACCCAGATATTTTACTGTAGTGCTTTGTTCTATGGGAGGTGCATTGTCAATATTTAGTTTAATGTTATTAGTCTGTTCGTTGGGTTTTCGAGGTGATAGTAGTAAGTATTCTGTTTTTTCTGGGTTTAATTTCATCCTATTAGTGTTATAAATTGTCGACATTTTATTGATATTTACACTTAATAAATGGGTTGCTACATGTGGATCCTTAGCCGTCGTATATATTACAGTATCGTCAGCATATAAAATAATATTAGCAGAGTGTGATAGGTAGTTGGGGAAGTCGTTGGTGTATAAGGAGAAGAGTAAGGGGCCACATAGAGTCCCTTGGGGGATTCCTCGTTGTTCTCTCGCCCATGGGGAAGTTATGTTGTCTATTTTAACTTGTTGAACCCTATTGTATAGATAACTTTCTATAAGTTTAAGAGCAGTTGGATGAAAACCTAGTTGTGATAATTTGCCAAGTAATGTCTGGTAGTCTACCGAATTAAATGCTTTACTTAAGTCAAGAAAAGCAACAGCTACATAGTTGTTTGAGTCTAGCTGAGCTCGCCAACATTCGCTTAAATATAAAATTGCATCCTGTGTAGAATACCCAGCCCTAAACCCAAATTGGCGTGGGAATAGCAATTTGTTTTTTCTAATGTAGCTTTGCATTTGTAACGAGAGTATTTTTTCAAACACCTTTGCTAAAGGATTAATAACAGAAATTGGTCTGTAGTTTGTGGGATCGAGTTTATCATCTTTTTTGTAAATTGGAGTTACCACGGCTTTTTTAAATCTTTCTGGGAAATATGATTTGGTTAGACAGCTATTAAAAATGTGGGTCAGTTGTATATAAATTTTTGGATTGGTTAATTTCAGTATTTTGATCGGAATAGGGGAGGGCCCGCTTGGTTTATTTTGATTTAAATTTTTGATGATGTCCATTGTTAAAAATGGTGAAATGTTGGCGAAGGCAAAGTTTGCTTCTAGATTTAGATTGTTAGTGTTCCTATTTGTCGCTTTTGTGTTATTGGATATGTTAAAATTCCCCAAGTCGATGAATATTTCATTGAAAAGGTTTGCAATTATTGTTTTATCTGTATATATAATTCCCTTATGTTTGATTTCATCAACTGAAAATTTTTGTTTGTTTCTACCCAGTATCGTATTGATTACTTTCCATTGTTTACATTTCATTTGCTCTATAATATATTATATAATTTGTATTTATTCAAAAAATTGAATGAAACTGTTATCACTATTATTACCTTACTATAACTACTGACACTAATGTGGAACAGCTAGGATATTTGCGCTTTGTTTGTGTTTTAGTTTTAGTAACTATAGCTACCCCTTTCTATTGTTAGTTTTGTTCTATAATGCAGCATTGGTTGATTGCCTTAGCAGCCGGTGTTGTAATAATCGTATGGAAATGGAGTCTGCATTTATAATATAGGGTGGTTCTAGGGTGGGTTCAGGGTCATCACTAGCTCGGTGTCCTGGTTGTGCATCATGGGCATTTTTTCTAAATATTCGGGAATCTTATATCTTGTAAACGTGCTTGATAATGAAATTATTTGCTTCATATTATATTTTTGTTAGTGGTAGCAAAGTTTTTTATTATGTGGGACGATCCACAAAGTCAGCTAGCCTCACGCCTTACAGTTTAGACAATTGTTTAGTTTAGGCCTACTTACTAGGCCTACAGCTGACTGACATAGTTCATTTGTAATAGTCTTGGCTAGGATTCTTCCCCCGGGCTCCTTCCAGCCAGCTTGCTGGCTTTCTAGTTCTGTTATGTTCAATTAAAATAAATTTCTTAATAAGTAAATTTCTATTATAATCGGCCAATTCTCGATGAAATCTAACCAACTTGGTACACATGTTGTTTGGCAAAAGTTTAGAAATATTCCAAGTTGAATTTCCGTGTGGCCTTCGAGAAGCTAAGATAATAGCAGTTAATTAGTTAATTAAGTTGATTACGTATTACGTAGTTGATTAAGTTGTATAAAACAGCATATTTTTGTCTACAGTCCTTTATTGGAATTTAATTATTTTCTAATATAAGATTTAAATAATTAAACTTAAAAATTATACAGCTGTAATCCCCATATTCCATTCCATTATAGTTTTTAATTGTAGTTCAAGTGATTTGCTTTAAGAAATTTGATTTTAATTGATCTAAACGTAATTAAGTTATTAAAATACCCCGTCAGTCGTCGCTACATAATATACTTCCAGCTAGCTCCCTTATTCCAAGGTATGCTTGCTGCTATTGCCTAGCCTAACTGGGAACCATACCAACCACCCCAACTCACCACTACTCATTAGGCAGCCTTGTAATGAGCCAGACTAATAAGCTAGGTTGGTTAATGTGTTGTTTACATTACAAAATGATTGGCTGAGTATTTAATCGTGATTCTTTAGAATACTTATTAGCTAAATTATTTCGTTGAGGTGTTCACATGATAAATTAATATTTCAGTATCAATACTATCGGCATAAGGTAAGTTTTACACCTAAAATATTTATTATTACTTATTGAGTTTAACATGTTACCAATAACATGAGTTTATTGATTTCTTTCATGGTTAAATAAATTAAATAATATGGGATCTTTAATTATTATAGAAATAAATTTGTGCTGTTTGCATATTTGTGAATCGCTTCCAGTTGTATTTTGTGTTATATTAAAAATAAATATAATATATTACTTTTAAAACATAAGTTTCAAATTAATACCTGCCTTTCATCAATCCTGTGTGCGCCTTTGGGTTGGGGTGGTGCAGATTAAGAAGGAGATTGATGATGTTCTTTATTCCCCTCTGTTTGATTTACTGGTGTTTGGTTAAATTTCTTGAATACCGAGTTTGTGATATTGTAGAATCGCTCAATATTAATCTGTATCTCATAACTGAGCCTCGTGCTGCGCGAAGGCCACACGAAGGTGTTATATATGTATAAACCAATATACTGTGGGGCGAGACACGTATGGCGAGCCATCAGCGAACTGATATAATTATACTATGGCCGTTTTTCAAAAGTCTGTGTGTGTGTGTGTGTGTGTGTGACGTGTGTGTGTGTGTGTCGGAAGCCATAAATGTCGGAAGCCATAATCGAAGTTAATATCTTCAGCTAAATTGTATGGTTGAGTCATTTTGAACGGTCTCTCCATGGAAATTAATTGTTTAGCACCATACGATTAAAGTTATTTTGCACAGAAATTAGATATCTGGAATCCATGTACCCCATCCCATTATAGTTTTTTATTTTTTCAAGTGATTTGCGTTAATAAATGTATTTTTAATTGATTTAAACATAATTAACATTGTAAATTCATACCCTGATTCCATTCTCCCCCATAGAGCCTAAGGCATGGCAAGGGCAGCCGTGCCCGATAATATTTCTTGAAGTTTTACATTACTGCAAGCTGAAGTCTTTGACCAAGCCAGTAGTGCCTAGGCTACACAAGGACATAGTAGTCCAGTACAAGGAATAGTGCTCCTTCAATACATCTCAACAGACATCAATTCATTTGCCTGTGCCTACCAAGGCGTGCTCCATAACATAACATATATTCTTGATTTCCATCACCTCTCACCACAATTATTATTAGTAATTAAAAGTTTCAATTCGGTTTGTCTTTCCGTTATCTGGTTATTCAGTTATTGCATTATTAATAAATAAATGTTTTAAAATCTATCTTACGAAATATGGTTAATAATTAAAACTTGTCGCTAACATTCTCGCTATGGGGGTTGTAAGGAGTGCTGATTACATTTCTGATGTCAGTTTTCACGTTTACATAAATCTAGTCTGTCTGTATGTCGGTCATTCTGTCAGTCAGTCTGTCAAAACTTAAAAGATAATTCAAATTAACTAACATTCTCGCTATGGGGGTTTTAAGGGGTGTTGATTTCATTTCTGATGTCAGTTTTCAGGTTTACATAAATCTTGTCGGTCTTTCTGTCAGTCAGTCAGTCTGTCAAAACTTAAAAAAGAATACAAACTAACTAACATTCTCGTTATGGGGGTTTTAATGGGTGCTGATTTTATTTTAGATGTCAGTTTTCACGTTTAAAAAAATCTAGTCTGTCTGGCTGTCGGTCTTTCTGTCAGTCAGTCTGTGAAAACTTAAGAAAGTATACTAACTAACCAACATTCTCGCTATGGGGATTTTAAGGGTTGCTGATTTCATTTCTGATGTCAGTTTACACGTTTACATAAATCTAGTATGTCTGTCTGTCGGTCTCTCTGTCAGTCTGAACTACTGTACTGTGGTTGGCATGACGCCATATACCTAACACTAATAATACAGTCTACAATACAGCCTATCTACAGTACAGAATGGATTTTTTGCCATGAAGAGCAATAAATGTCATTAATACTATCCACCAGTATACCTACTCCAAGAGCCTTCCAATAAAACATGTATTCCAGCATGACGTCCACTGCACGTCTTCGTGCTGTCCATGGTGACGTGCAGTGGACGTCATTAGGCTCTAAGGGGTTAAGCAACACGGTCCCTACTTCGCCCTGTCGACACCCCAGCCATTTTTCACCAATCCTTTTTTAGAGTTTTTTAATTTTTTTGGTATTGGTGAAAGTTCTACAACATTAGTAGATATGTTTTTTATGATAGCTAGTGTTTTTTTGCTAGCTAGTATTTTTTGAAATTATAAAAAATGTGAAAGTCCATGATATTTCAGGTTAAACTGTTGAAGAATATATTAATGACCAAAATAATTTCCAAAAATTACTAGCTAGTAGAAAAATACTAGCTATATACCATAAAAAATCTACTAAGGTTCTAGAACATTCACTAATATAAAAAAGCACTCAAAATCACAAAAAATAAAGGTTAAAAAACTCATTCGGGACCCTTCAGCTTAAGGAGTCAAAATTGTAGAACAAATTCCCGAAGTTTGCGACGTTTGCGAAATTCGCGAAGAATTCGTCAGTTTCTGTGCCCTAATGGTTTCGTGACGAAACAATCAAATCTTACACACTTAAGGGGGGGTACACCATTTTGGTCCAAAATATGTCGAAATTTTTTTTATGGTCTATTATAATGCACCATTGAATGGTGTTTCCAAATCTGAAAACCGCTTTTTAATAGCTCTTTTAGTTTATAAGTTATGTAAATTTCCATTTAGGGAATCCTTTTGAAATTACTATTACTATGTATAATGAAAGGTCAATTATCTCCAAATATTTTTTTCATGAAATTGTCAACTTCAAAACCCTACTACTTCTACAATTTTTGAGTAATTAGTCTGAAACTTCCTGTGGGTGTCTAGATAGCCACCCTGCATAAAATTATCAGGCAACTTTTCGAAATTTTTTGTTAATAAAATTTAATACTATTTATAAAAAACCTAAAAATTAGCATAAATTTGCAGCGCCACCTAGCGGTGCAGAATTATTTTCACAAACTTTCGCCTGATAGTTATGTTGCCCCATCTTTGATCTATCATATAAAAAAACTTTCATGTGATTAGGTTCAAAACTGTAAAAGCCTTAGGGTTTTAAGCGCAACCAAGTTTTTTTTATTGTATATTCAAAATGCTGAATAACAGTTTTGTATAAACGAACAAATTATTAATGTTAGAATGTCTGATGGTAAAAATAACCATGTTAAAGTCCTCTCGACGAGGCTGCAAGTCAGCTGTTACTAGAGCTACTAAAGGAGGGATAGAGGCGATACGACTTTATAAATCACTCCCATTGAACAGCAGCAATTTCCTGCTTCAATTGGCACTCAGATTGCGGATTGGGAAAAAAATTCGACAAATTCCGCGATTCTGATATGTTGGTCATATGTCATCCAGACTGTGGACCCAATGATGACCCTGATGCAGATATCGATAATTTGGAAGATACGTTATTACAATCCTTGGAAACATTAATCAGTATTCAAACATTGCTTAAAACCAAGCAAGAATGCGAAAATGCTATTAATGGAGTGGGAATGGTAACAAAAAACAAAATTCCTAAGTGCTGAAGTTGGATGGCATAGATTTCTACCGTCATTACCACTAGACCCAGAGGATCCCAATGTAAAGAAAATGAGAGAATTTGACTTAATAAATAAGTCAATGGGGGGGGGGGGGGGGGGGGGGGGCATTGAGGTTGAAAAACGTGAGTATTTAAAGTTGTAGTGAGGTGAGGATCGTTAGATCGCAAGTTTAGGCCAAACTTTGGAATATATATATATATATAATATTGATTTGTATTACTTTTTGGTTTGCATCCACTTTCAAAAATACAACTTTGAGATATCTACAGTAGTGCATCGTTGCTAATTATAATAGCAACAATAATAAACAATTTACAATAAATAATGTATATTTCAGTTATTAGATAATATATATATACAAACATTCGTGAGTGCTCCTGCTATGCGGCAGGTATCCCAAGGCATTTGATAGTACTCACAAGGGCTACAAACGAACTTCTTTGGCCGATGTAGGGTTAGCCGCCTGTAAAGGCCTTGACAGCACCCTCAGAAAAAAATCAAGATTTAAATTTCTAGCATATTATTATTATATATTTCAGTTAAAGTTAAAATATGTTTCAAAATACTGCAGTGAATGTAACCAGCACCAAAACAATTTGAATTACCGGAGTAGCCATCACACCTGAACTGATTGCTTTCGTCTCAACTGTTGTAGTTTCTTTATGCGCACTGCTAGTTGGTGTAGCTAGATTAACTTCCCACATTGGAGTAGGACACACACCAGGGCAACACATCATGCGGCACGATATGTACCCAACGGTGAACCCATGGTGCAAAAAGTCCCTAACAATAAATGTAACCCGAAAAAGATCATCCATGAATGTTTCCACATCTTTGAAGCTGTGGTGATCTATTTTAAACCCATCTTCTATCTGTTGAATGAATGTTTGACATCTGTATTCTTCCAGAGCCAGGCAATGATTCCTCAAAGTGCCAAGATTGTCATCTTTTTCTTGGTTTATGCAATATGTCATGTCTACCTGAAGCATGAACTCATGCCCAGTGTCTTCATCTACGGAGATACTTTGATAGGAAAATTGACCACATTCTGTGCAATTGTGTTTCATGTTTCTGATATTGTGGCGTGTGGTTGTGAATTTCACCATTTCAAACCATTGTTGGTTGCTACTTCTCAGTGAAGCGAATTTCTCAACCAACTCCCGCTGTAGTTCATCAGTAGTTGCATTAAAGGTTATTGTTCCTTCTTCATAACAAGAGAAACTCCCATAACAGATTGTAATAATGTTTAGTATCATGTAAATAGCACAACATAGTGATGAATGGCGCTGCTGCCTGTATCGCTGCAAGACCACTGTGACTGCCATTCTCCTAGCAAACGCAGATAGGAACGTCAGCGCTGCCCTCCACCCTCCTCTGATAAATGAATTATTGCCAGGTAGTTATTGTTTTTTTAATAGTACTTTCATTAAATTATGGATAACTTAATTTTCAGAATGTATTTAATAAATGTAATAGATAAATTAATATAATGTAACAATTTCTATGCTGGTTTATTCAATTACAAAATCGAATTTTGGCTTATTTTGTCTACCAAATCCGAGTCTACATTCATTACATATATTTGTTCCTGTAACAATTCCCTGGTTATTCAATTTAGAGAGTAACAAGTGCATTGCAGTCACATCTACAGTTTAGAGATTTATCATAAGGTCTATTTCTGTTTCAATTGGCATGGTATTCCGGCTGAAACCTTTCACACAACCATACCATGGATGAATGCATGCAGGCTGAATATTTTATGATACAGAAATATCAAGTGAGCAATAAAGAATAAAATGACTATAGTTAGTTTTCAAGGTCGTTTGTTGATTGTGTCGCGTCTTTGTTAATCTTTAATGAAAGGAATATCTTACGTCTTTATGGAGGTTTCTCCTTCTATCTATAAGCCAAGACTAATGATTATAGTGGGTTCAGCTTATAGAAGGAGCAATCAGCATTGGCATCATCTTCACATTATTTGGGTGATTTGTGTTTAGGGAATGATGTGTGATATTGAAATAATATTTGAGTGATTTGAAAGCATTACGATGACCGTGACAGGACCATTACCACCCCGGACAACTGCCCTTAGAGTAGGCTATTTGTTGCCGATATGTTTAGGGTTTCATAGCTACTGTACGTTAGAGCGCTACCTGGGTTTCAGAGACGCTCCGTGCACCGGCACTTTCACCGAAACGGCCGTCTGAAGCCAAGTGTGTTGTATTCATTAAACTTTTGCAGGTTTTGGATTTCATACGGACAATTTGATTTCTTTCATCCTTTATTTTATTTTAGTACATAGGATTAAGGACAGCAAATGAATCTGTCAACTTAGCATTATTTTGGACAAAATATTAGTTATTTCTTATGATTTATGATTTATTTATTTTGATCCCTAACTACAGAGAGTTGGAGGTATTTCATTCCATTTGACTTAACTGGTAAGTAAGACTTAGAGCGACTGTTTTACATGGTTATCCTCTGTTTGATGTCAGTTACAACCATGGATTCCAAATTTGGTGAGATTTACTGTTATACTGTACTTCTAATTTAGAGATACCATTTCTAGACAAAATTACTAAAATTGAGAATCAGATCTACGCTCACGCTACCGAACTGCTGATTTGTTTGCTTGGAGATTCGGTTACAGTCATGGAGGAGGAGCTACTGCTACATACACGTTTCCCTTATTATTATTTTTTTTTACAAATAATGGGATTTTTTTGGTCTATTTTCAAATTTGATCTGTTGTGTCCTCTACGGTAGGGACCCTACAGCCTACAAATCTACTAATACGAAGCTATAGAATATCTCTATCCGTAAAGTCCAGTAGTATACCGCTTACCAGATCCTAGTAACGATGTATCTTACTGTAAGACTCTAGTAGTAATGAAACGGGCTCGTACAGTATCTGACAACAAATCCCAGTCCAGGATATCTAACCAAACAGATACAATACACAAACTACTACTGGCGAGGAGCAGAGCCTGGTGTCTATTCTATGTACGTGGGCGGGTCTAATGCCTACGAACTAGACAAAAGGATACCTGTCCTCTAACCGGTATGGCAGATGTACAGTTACCGTAACAGACCAAACTCACGGGAAAACAATCCCCGCGCAGTGAATCCTAACTATCGCTGACAGTCCTAAATACAGTAACTTGCCGCGGTGTGATTTATATGGTTTATATACGAGCTAGGTGGGTTACAGCCCTAGCGTAACAATACTGATCTCCCTGTCTGAATCAGCCTAAAAAAGGTCGTGCCTAAATGTAACAATACTGCTGCGCAGAAAACAACAGTTTAATAACGAAAATGAAATACTCCCTCTTGCCGTAACTAAATATCTGATCCTAATTTACAAATACAGATAAATTCTGCCTAAAAGTAATCTAAAGTGCGCTATAACTAGTAGAAACTCTAAGGGTAAATATGTTTTAGGGCGTGTGTGTGTGGGTGTGTTACAATAAAACAATTTTGATGTATATCATTTACTAGGTTTTAGTAATTCTCTGACCGAAATAATACCGTGCGCTAGCTACTAAAATAAGCTAGTCGCGTTTTGTAGAACTTTATACTTACAAATGACGTCAAAGCTCTCTCCTTCCTATCCACAACTCAACTGGGCAACCACGGTGTTAGTAACTACACCCGTGATCGGCACAAATACCAGATTCTGGTTGTAAGATAAGAAATAGGGATTAATTGCTACCTTACGTTAGCTGATCTGGTATACAAATTTGATTCTAGAACTTTGTTGCCGCGGTAGTTAGCAGCAATACCTATCAGTACGTGGCAAGGCGCGGTAGGATATTAATAAAACCTCCCTAGGCCAAGCGGTGTGCCGGTAGCAGAAATACTCCTTGCCTGATCAAATAACCAACTTCAGGCAGGGGGGGGGGGGGGGGGGGGTATTGTTGTGTCAATTAATGTCTGGTAGATTAAAGTCACCAATGACAACAGCCGGTTGTTCAACATTGCATAACTCTGAAATACAAGAGCACAGTTTATTATTATAAATTACTGAATTTGAATTTGTCCAAGCTAGAACATTGTTAGTTGTACGATAAACACAGATTAAGCGCGATGGACTCCTACCAATCAAGTCAATTGCCACTACTTCGCAGTCCAAAAATGGCGGCGGTAATGGAACCCTAACACATTTAATAAAATCTTTTACCAGAATTACTACCCCTCCGCCGTTTGTGTCTCGATCATTTCTAAAAACTTGGTAATTGTGGCGTGAACCATTAATCATACTATTACATACAGTATCATTCAGCCAAGATTCAGTTACACCAATGATGTCGTACTCGGCACTATCTAATAAATACCCAAATTCCGTAAGTTTGTTTTTCAGCGACCGGCTGTTTAGCAATACACAGTTTAACAAGGGTTTATTGGTGGCTTCCCCTTCTACTCGTTTCCCTGTTGCTGCCAGGTACTGTCCCTCACCCAGTGGCCATCATCTCGTTTTACGAATTTCCAAATAGCGCCATCATTGCGAAGACTAAAACTCGCAACATTCTCTGTCCCTCCTTTATTTAACTCCTCATTCCACTCGTAGACAGTTCGGCGTCTCTCACTGAGTTGCTTTCGAGCTTCATTTGAAAGACTAGCGCGAACCGTTGTACCCAAGAAAGACGTGCTTAGCAACTTGTTCTTCCTCGCTGCAACAAAAAGCTCCCGGAAGATACGAGATTCCCGTTCCGAAGAGAAGATGACTTGAAGCAGCCGAACTCGATTACCTGTCATCCCGGCGGATGATACTTTACCTAAACGACTAATGCCAGTAACAGTGTCGAAATTAGCCCCGATCTCTGTACATAGCGAGACCAAAGCTGCTCTGTCACCAGCCGCGCCATTGTCATCACCCAGATTAGCAATAATCGTGTGTTTCTTCGTTTCTTCAGAACGCAGAGCTTCCTTTACCGACGATTGCACGACCTCGGAAAGGGGCGTGGCATTTTTGACCTCAGTATTTGTCCGCTTTCCTGCAGCCACCGCCGCATAGCTCCCCTTCGACGGCAGTCCGAGGGAGGAAGATAAATCCCGAATTAATTTGGACTGATCATCAATTTTCTGACAGAGATCCACCATTGTCTTGCTAATGCTACCGCTACCATCCTCCTTAATGGTTGTGGATGTACCGGCAGAACCTCGCTGTTTTTTACCTTGCTTGAGTTTATTATAACAAGGCTCGCAGGTGAAACACCACGGGTTGTAGCCAATGATATTAGAAACATGTTCGAAAAAAGCGTTGGCACTCATAGATTTATCGGCTGGAAGTGTCTTGAATGCGCATTCATAGCACACCCAGAAAGTGTTACAGCCAACACAACCTACCCATTTCCCACCAAAAGCGTCAGGAACACGGTTACACTGTTGGCAGGTTTCTGCATCTCGTTTTCCCTTGGGGGCGGATTTTGATGCAGGCTTCCTACCGTTACCTTTAGCGGGGGGTATTTTGTGTGCCGCCATACCTTTCCCACAGTTAGATTTCGGTATAGTACCGGTAGTTGGCGCTGCCGCAGCTGAATTTCCAACTGTTGGGGAGGAAATGGATTGCGAGTGCGGTTTTATGGGAACTTGCTCTGAGACTGCCGGGGAATGTTGTTCGATTCGGTTTCCCACAGTGCGTTGCCTTAACGAGATGCGAGTGGAAGAGTATCTGTCATTATCGAGTCCATTAACACAGTCTTCCATTGCACCCTCTGCGTCGGATACCGGTAATACATCATATTCCTCACGTACATCCTCAAGATCTGAATCCGCGTGGTTT